>JARJDQ010012035.1:0-14657 GCA_030264215.1 Geostiba sp. GC000077 | reverse complement strand
CAATAAGTAAAAGCAGTATTTATGGCAATTTCGGTGAGTTTCATGTTCGGGAGCTCCTCCCACTTGCCTCTTGATTATTGGTCGAAACCACACGCCCCCAAAATAGATAATCCACATGGTATGTTCAGCTCGGTAAGATATAATTTTATCATTCATCATAGAAAAAATGAAAAAAATCATTATTTAATGTAATTTCGAAGAGTTCCAAATTCAGGAGCTCCGCCCACTTATCTCGTGCCTATTGGCTGAGTGAAACCACGCCCAAGAAATAAGGAATTTTCATTGGAAGAGTTCATAGTTAAGAATAAGTCTGGTGAGAATTTTTCTGCGACCAGATTTCATCCCCTGTCCTTCCGTGGAATGCATTCACTTGATTATTTTCGTCCCCTCGCCCAGTCTTGGGCGAAAAGAAGAAAGAAATAGACAAGGGATGTTCCGCTGACTAAGGGGTAGATTAGAAATGGACAAGCTTTAATTTAAAATGTTATCATACATCATGACCTAATGAGCAAATGCATTATTTATTTCAATTTCGGTGAGTTTAATGTTCGGGAGCTCCTCCTACTTCCCTACTTGACTATTGGTCGAAACCACACGCAAAAAAAATTTGATGTTCACCACGGTAAGATAAAATTTTATCATTCATCATAGACCAATGAACAATACCATTATTTTCAATTTCGGAGAGTTTCTAATTCGGGAGCTCCGCCCACTTGTCTCATGCCAATTGGCTGAGTGAAACCACGCCCAAAAATTGGAGAATTTTCATTGGAAGTGTTCATAGTTATGTTACGATGTGAGAACTTTCTGCGGCCAGATTTTATCCCCCGTCCCTCCGCGGAATGCATTCACTTGATTATTTTCGTCCCCTCACCCAGCCTTAGGCGATAAGAAGAAAGATATAGATAAGGGATGTTCCGCTGAGTAAAGGGTAGGTTAGAAATGGACAAGTTTTAATTTAAAATGTTATCATACATCATGACCTAATGAGCAAATGAGCATTATTTATTTCAATTTCGGTAAGTTTAAAGTTCGGGAGCTACTTCCTACTTCCCTCTTGACTATTGGTCGAAACCACACGCCCNAATTGGCTGAGTGAAACCACGCCCAAAAAGTTGAGAATTTTCATTGGAAGTGTTCATAGTTATGTATACGATGTGAGAATTTTTCTGCGGCCAGATTTCATCCCCCGTCCCTCCGCGGAATGCATTCACTTGATTAATTTCGTCCCCTCACCCGGCTGGCTGCGCTGGCGTAAAATTGTTGATGGCAAAAAGCTAACCGACAATTTAGCACTGTCGAGACGGGCGCCGTCGTGCCTGCCGCCACCGCCGCCGCCGGCACTAATATAGTGGCGGCGGGACGTGAGGTTAATTGATTTTCTGCAACGATAAACATCCAGCCGCCGCCGCCGAACGGATTTCAATTAATATCGCACACATTCGGAGGGCGTGTGCTGCACGCACAGGGCGCTTAATAACGCCAAGATTGGGGCGCAAATTGCCAATAAAGTACAAAATCTCCAACAAAAAATAAACGAAAAAAATCACTATACAATCTCAATTTCCACCACAGTCCAAAAACTTGGTGAAGGCAAGGGTGTAGTTAAAGTTGCTGTTAAGACTTAAGAGAGTTGTTTTAAGCAGTTGACGCTTCGGCTCTTTTACCATCCAAGTGACAATTACCAGCAAAAGAACGCTAATCTAAAAGTACAAGAAACCAGGACGAAAAAAGGATGCGGAATCCGAATTAGGCAGTGAATTGAAGCAGAGTGCAAATCTCCGGATATCGACTTCTCCACTTCCTCAGCCTCAATTAAATGTCCTTCATCCGGTGCTCCGGAACAAAAAGCCACGCAACTCCTCGAAGAACTTTTGCACGACTTAAATAAGCAAAATCTGTACTTTTCGGGTGAGTATTAATAGAGGAGTGTACTGTGACCTGATTGATACCATTGATCCAGCGACCATAAACTTAGCGCCCCAAACAATAAAAAGCCAATTAAGGACGGAAATGGCAAATGGCAAAACGATCCAATATTGGCACCATAAATAAAGGTTATATTATGGGCGCGTCTTGAAGAAAGCAGCTTTGGGAGCGGCAAAATGTTCCAATTGTTGGAGGAGGAATCGTAAAGTTTTATATTGAGTATTGAGCATTGAGTATACATTTACTAGTTATATGGCGGAGGCGCCGGCAGTGTTTTGATATTGCGTTAAAAATTTGATTAGCGGCGATAAATATAAAGATTTACGATGAGTGACGAGAGGCTAATGCTCTACTATAAATTATATTAAAAGTTATTGATGGTGATGCCGAATAAAGGACTAGTTTGACTTAATTGGCTTTTGTAGGGAAAACCAGTCAATATGTAAAAGGTGATACAATCAGCAGTATTAATTGCATCGCGTGAGGAATGAAGTAATTCTGACAATTTTATTCACCCCTCGAAGCAATGCCCGGCGCCTCCACCATAATTTGGTACGGCCAGGAAATGACCATGCAGTATGACGTGTACAGGCGTCAAATATTATTTTAACACCAACACACAACTATAGTACAAAAGCTGCAAGCTTTCACTCACCCTCCTCACGTGTGGGGCACAGGTGAAAACCCTAATTTGCCCTACATGGCTTCGTGCACTTCCGAATTCCGTAATTAGCTTCGTCTTTTGTTCAAATGTCCAATTTTTGGAACACTTCTTGGTCGGTGCTTTTTCGGCGGTTTGCCGAAGGAGTATGTTTGATTAGGCCATGTGTTTTCCCAATTAGTCCTCCCTTTTGGGAGCGCCCGCCGGCGGAAAGAGTGCCGGACCACAGTCGTGCGCTTCACTAATCACTGTATCTTTCGCCGACTCCTGACTGCCGGACTCTTTTGCCAAAGCGGGGGGTTGGGTCCCAAACGGATGCGTTACACGCCGCGCTTTCCCGGAGCTTGGTCCCGATAACAAACCAGAAAGTGCTGACGGATTAGGACGCGAATTAAATCCGGCTAAAATATCTTTCGTTGCCAAAGCTCACCAGAACCAGCGCAAACCCAGTAAATTACACAAAACACAAAAAAAAATCACAATTCCTCGTTTTCCTCCCATGTCAATGAACAAGACGAGAACATTACTAATTCAGTGCACTTCCGGGTTTCGTTTCGCGCTTCGAGGAATCAATCTATTCTTTCTTTTCGTGTGCGTCCTGGTCCAATCAAACCGATACCGCCATCGCCAGCTATTCTAGTCCTAGCGTCGAGGAAAAATAAAATATTTATAAGACGATACAAAGTTTTAATGGAAAACCTGGCGAAAGTTTTATCAGACGTCAGGCTCGGTCCAGACTAAGTGAAAAACTTCAATATAATTTCCCCACACCCTGGGGCTACGAAAGTGCCTTCTCGTCTCGGTCTCGAGTCTCGATATCCTTCTTTTCTCTTGGTACTTAAAAACTGCGCGCAGTCAAAAAGATTTCCTACTTATGCAACTTCATATTTTATCATAACTAACTTGATAAGAATTGCGGCTGGTGCACAGAAATTAGAAATGAAAACGTCACTCGAAATGGAATTAAAGTGCGGCAGTCACAGTCACAGGCACAGCGGAAAAGCACTTTTCCTTCCTTCACAAGGACGTGGAAGACAGGAAAAGTCAATGTTTACTAAGCCCAGTCCTGGCACAAAAAATTCCACAGTGTGCTTAGTTTCCACTTGAAATGACGTAAAATGCTGAGTCATCAAGGGCTATCAACAATATTTGTGTTTTCAGGGCATCATATTTTAAAGAGGAAGAAAATATATGTGAATTTTGGTAGCAAAAACAGGCAAATTTAAATTGCAAATATTTAAATGGACGCCAAGGCAACGCATCGCAAGTATTTGTGAACTTTTCGGTTTGGATTTCTTCCCGGTCTCTTCCTCCATTTGCTTTTTTTCAGTTTCATTTTTCCTCCGGGCCCGCCGGCTCTTAACTTTCATTGGCTCGCGAGCGGCTGCGTTCCGTTTGAATGCGATGCATATTTATAGGACTTTTGTCAAACAACGCGGAACGACTCCTCGACGTCCTGTAAAACCGTTCCCGGCCACGCTTTATTATTCCATTGCGTGTCGCGTCTCGCCTAGGAGGGATTCCTAGCGACTTGTCCCACTTACGTCTCTACAAGGACGCGCAATTTTTAGCACTTGGAAAATCTGAACTTTCGATCCGAAGCGAAAGGGAAATATTTATCAAAGCATTGACATTGTTTTGCTAGAATATTTTTGGAAAACAGTTAATGTCTGAATTCCGCATTCCACCAGGAGCATTGGAAAAAGGCCTACCGTCATAATCTATTCATGCCGTTATGAATATGCATCTCGGATGTATGCACTCTACTTATCGGGGCGTCGCGACGCCATGCGAATAATTTACTCTCGCATCTGCAATTTGAAATTCATGAGAAACTTTTAATCGAATCCAATAGAACTTTAGTTTTTTTCTTTGTTTGAAAATGTAACTTTGTAAACTTTGCAAATTAATGCAAGTCCAGAAACTCCCTGATCCTGGAATCGTCTGTGTTTCTATTTCTGAAGCCTGTCGATGTCATTGACGTTATAGATGTTATCAAATCTTTTCTTCTGCGCATCCCTTCCTGTTTTGGCTCATTTCCGACGTCGCTATTCATTGAATTCAACGGGGGCCTTCGGTTCACAGATTCAATAGAGTGGGGGAGGGAGGGTTGGGGGCGTTGTATCGAAGTTTCGCATCCGGGGCGTCCGGGGGTCCGGGGCGTCGATGGCAGAAGCGCCAGCGAAACTAGCACACGAGCGGAGGCGCCGGGCGCCAAATCTGATTTGGACGTAATGTGATAATATCCCGAAGCCGATCGACGACTGCATCGCTGTAGGCTACACATTCACAATGAGACACAATCAGAGCACTCAACAATAAAAGACACGCCGCAGGGCTGCGGAGACCAAAGATTAATTTATTCTCGATGCGAATTAGTTGGCTGTTCAGGGAAGTGTCGAGACAGTTTCGTGATGAATATCTCTGAACAACTATGGGCCATTTGAACTTAGTTTCCAAGATATTTCTTCTTTTTGGTGTTTTAATCATCGTTTTAACTATTAAGGAATTAGCACCATTTGGAAGAGCATGAAATGTCCTTTAATTTGATATATCTCACAGTGTATGTAAGATACAACAACAATCAAATACATACCGGTCATTGACAAGAGAAACGAAATTTATTTTGAAAAATAATTGGCGATTTTCAATGAGCAATAACTCATAAACTTACATAATTATGAAATAAAATTTTCATCATGGTAAGTAGGCAAACTTCATCCCCTTTCTATCGATGCTATTGCATGCTCAAATAGTTAACAAATTCATTACGTAATCAACAAATGTATCACCAAAAGCACGTCCGTAAAATGAAAATGTTGGTGGAGGCGCCGAACGCATTTTGCATCCTTAGATTATACTACTTTTAAAATGTCAAATTTAAAAATTCAAACTCCGTCCTTGTTGGAATGAAAACCTATTTCTCCTGTACTATTTAGAATCGTTTTCTTCACGAAAATTTAGAATTTCCTGTAGAAAATTCAAGCCCATAGCAACGTCGTGTTTAACCTCAAAATTCGATACACAAGTTTAAAAACTTAAGTTTTACTTCCTTACGGTTCATAAACTTTTGGGAAACTAGTATTCCGGAAGTGTAGATTGACTATATACCCAATTTCTCAGCTTCCCATGTGTCATCCCTCATGTCTCTATTTACGACTGCGACAGCGCCTGGCGAAAACTCCCAACTTCCAAACACAAACTGAATTCAACATTCCACGTTCCGCGTTGTGGGGTTCCACATTCTGGACTGCAAAAGCTCCACGTTCTGAGTGTTGCTGTATGTCGCCAATCTCTGATTTGATAAGCAGCGCTAACAACGTTTGCCCTGATCAATGCTGGAGACGACATTATTCCCAATCCGGCAAGAAAAATGTTGGAAAATGTTTGCTCCATTTGTCTGCGCCGCACGGCATTTTGGAACGTATGACATTTATTACGCGGGGGCCAACAAATCCCGCCCGCCGCGCAAGGACATAAGCCGCTCTGTCGGCGCAAGGTCCTGTGGGACGCGTCATCATGGCGCAATGGCACCCGACACTACTCCTACACACAACACAATACTCGAGGTTAAATATTACCCAACCTAACATCGCCAAACAAAGCTCTGGACTTTATGATATTATATTAAAATAAATGTATGTTGATGAAGGTGCCGGGCAGATAGAATTTTATGTGGATGACTGGCCTGTCGAGGGATGGAAACAATAAAAATCCTTTCCCGCCAACAATGAATAAAATCTTTAGTGGAATTAGCGGATGGCATGTAGAGAATATGCATTATAATCCATGTTGGCCCACAATGACAGCGAATACAAAACCTGGGGGGGAGGCATAAAAGCGCAGGATGGTGGGTGGAATCAACACGCTTTGATTTATTGTCTGGGTGATAAAGACGAGCGTTTTAATTATAAAACTACGGAAAATCGTAAAACAGTTTCCGTGATGTTGTTTATCCGACACAAAACACAAATTGCTGGAAAAACGTCATTTTTCAGAAGAGAAGATAAATATGCATGAAATGTAAGAAATCTGAGAAACAAACAGCATGGGGTGGGATGGTAGGAACAAACGAGGCGGCGCGGTGTGGAGGCAGCAACAAAAAGCGAGGGGTTGCTTGTTGGTAGACGCTGCCATTCCGACAGCGACGGCGGCGACGTTGCCAGCGTTGTCGGTCGTTAAAATAAAATCCTTTGTTTGCGCTCACCACCCCCGACCTGGCCAACTAGCCGAGTCGCAAGCAGGCGCCTCCACCTACATTTCGCAGCTCTTCATTTGTACAGGATTACATTTCTAATTGGAAGAAACGTCAAAGTTTTCACAAAAAATAATCTCCAAGTAGAGAAAAAAAATGTAATTATTTTCTCAAACTCCAAACGCACAAAGAGTAGAAAAAAAAATTGAAGGAATTTAATTTGGGAAATATCTCCCTCCAAGTCCAATGGTTGTATAATTTGTTTCAGCAGTGTTTACGTTTCTTTTAGCGACTTCAATTCTTCTGCAAAGGACGCGTTTTCTTTTTTGCTTTTGTTCCGCATACTTTAGGTATATAGAAAATAGAAATTCCTGCGTTCCAGAGCGCTGCGCATTCAATTCCGAAGCGTCCGGGAAAAACTTTTCCTAATTTAGAAGTTGCGCGCCATGCGCAAATGGTGAGTTAAATGAAAAATGCCAAAGAAACAATCGAATTAAAACGTGCGCACAGCGTACAAGGAAAGCCCTGCCATGCGTTTGAATTACGATTGCAAATGAGAATCGTGAAGTTCAATTTGCTTATTCAATTCGTTACTTATACGATTCCGCAGGAACCGTGGAAAAGCTAATATTTGAATTATCTCCACCCCCGTACGAATTCCAGGGATATTCCGAAAAAGAAGCGAAGAAAAATGTAAAGACACCGAATCATAGTTATTTTCAGGGCGGGACGGAAACTTTCAAGTTTGATGGATTATGAAAGCTCGTTCTACCCATCCATTTTGCCCCGCGACGAATAGGAACAGCCATAAACAAAAAGAATTAAGGTCACATTGTTAACCACGCTGTAATCATTCTCTGATGCGCAGGCATATCGCTGGGAAAATATCATTTTTTCGTATCTTGTGGTTTGCATTATTAATTAATCACTTTTTAATGAATCGGCTTCATAGCCAAATGTCCCAACGCTCCCGTCTGACAGAGTGGAAAAGAATGAAGGGGGTGGGTGGCGGAAATAACAACGCGCGGAAAGTCAACAGCTTCCACTTCCATCATGCGCACTACAAATGGAAGGAAAACAAGGGAGGGGAAAAAAGTTGCGAGTTGTAGACTCGGACCCTTTGGGCTATGATTTCCCGAGCGCTCCTTTCACATGCTCCAGACGCAGGGGAAAAAGAGGCGGAAAGCCATGGAAAACATAATTAATCAAGTTTTAAAGTCTTAACAAGCGGTTAATTGTAGTAAACAAATGCACATTTCTTAATTTGCAAATATTACAATACTAGTGTGGAAAGTAGGATTTTCTAAAACTAGAAATAACAAGAACAATAAAAATGGTGGTGGTATAAACTAAATCAATTAAAATATGAGAGCAGCGCGCATTTCGCGGTGTCATTCGATGACTGCGAATTGCGCCTCTGCAATGCACCAAAACCACCCCCCACCCCCAACCCCCCACCCCCCACCCCCACATCGAATGTTTCGAGTTCCTGTTAAAAAAACAGGCAATTTTTTTCTCACTTTATCCAATTATTCTACGCCCGCATTTCTGTTGATCAATTTATCCACAGTAAAAAAAACTGCATGAAATTTTATTGCTGTATTCATAAAAACCAAAAAAAAAAACTGAGATGCGCAGTGAAAAACAAATTTTTCGTCAAAATGCACAGCACGTAGGCTCGTGGTCGAAAAGAGTTGAGGTGCAGGCACAGGACACAGGTACTGATTGCAGGAGCACAGGGCCGGATTTAATTCGATAAATTTTGCGAGACGAAAAATGCGACTCGGACAAAAAACATTCCCCTATGTGGAAGGCAATTTGAATGAATTCCAATGTGCCAGCGACAAATATGCGATGCGTACACCCTGCACACGAGTCTGTTGAATTTCAATGAGCATACTTTAAATTTAAATAAATACAAACACGCACAAAAAAAAACGCTTGCATAACACAACAAAAAAAAATGTAGAATATTTGTGCGCTGGCAACAAAAAAAAAGAGACAAACATGAAAGGGATGTAATTTGGGACACTTGGTAGCTTTGTAGCGCATTTGCAAAATTCCAAATGGGACATTCATTAACGTCGACGTCCACGAGCTGGTTCGTTGCGCTTTTTTCGATGTCCCCCTTCAAACAGCCCAGGCGCATGTCATTCGATTACATTGCATACGCAAAGCCGTAATTAACGATGGATGAAAAAAGATTTCATCCAACACGATGATATTCCATTCACATATAAATAGGAAATTTTTATTGGCAAAGTTGGCCCACTTTCGAATACAAAAAGTTGCTCAAAGCTCAAAAGTACATAGTGAAAGTTTAATTAATTGCCGCGCAGTGAAACAACTTGTTTCAAACTTCCGGTGAAAGTCCACAACAGGCAATAAATGAAGAAAAAACGAAAAAGTTGGCGCACCCGCTTCAAATTCAAATCCAAATCTAAATCTCAAAACCCCAGCATTCAGGAGTGGAATTCCAGGCATTCAAGAATTCAATCCGCAAGTGGAAACTTTCGCATCTTGCATTTTGCATTCGGCATTCACAGGGCGTTTAAAAATCCAATTCAACAACAATTCAACGACTGCTGCCACGCGACATGAAAGAATCCGAGATCGGAGAGTTTGGCAAGTTGGCCAAACTAACAACGAAACTTTGGAATGCGGCGGAATGCAGGGCTTCGAAACAAATCAAAATATCTATACACGATGCAATGTGAGAGGGGGGCGGACATCGATAGAATACGTTGGCCGGCATTTGCGTGCGTTTAAAGTTTGAAAGTTTCACATGGCGACGACACAAGACACGAAAACGCTAGCTGAATGTGGAATAAGGAATAAGGAATCGGCGGAGCCGATGGGGATTGGAAGAATGGAGCGGTTGAATAAGGAATGCGCGCGAATTGATTTGCACGCGTGTTTTCCAGGCGAAATTTCTCTTTGCCCGGCGCCTCCACCACAAAAGCTTATACATACTATAGTAGCGGGTTGGTGGCTCAGGATATAGGATACCATCACATCAAAATTCACTCAACAGTATGAAAGATACATGTTGAGCTTTAGGTCAATCTAGGATGATTGGAAAATTCCAAGTACCACAGCAGGACCAATGTGGCCAAACATTTTTCCTACAAATGCATTGAAAACAGGGGAATGACGTATTCAAGAAAGTGCGCGATTGTTTACTTTTCTATGCATCGTTTTCGTCAAAAAATCAAAGTTCTCATCGATCCAAAGCCTACTCTAATTGATGAATTACATGTAAATCAAATGAGGCTAAATTTTAGAGTGCGCGAAAATGACCCATTTGATTTACATGTAAATCATTATTTGGAGTAAAAATAGGATTTCGCTAATTGTCTCTTGCGTATGCGGTGTGGACATTTGAAGGAAAAATTATGTTCGAGACTGCATGAACTTGATTTCTTCCAATTTATCGAAAATAACTATTTAGAGAATAAAGTTTAAAGTTCAGTTCAGTTTAAAATTTTAATTCTATTTAGGGCTCACAAGCACATACATAATGAAGGTGTCAACATGTTGCGCGTCAAGGCTACCTGTTAACGCCCGGCGCCTCCACCATCGGTGTAATATCCGGTGTAAGAGCTCGGTCTAATAAATGGCCAAAACGGATCGCTGGATGTTTGATGTTTGCAGATGCAAACAAATGAACAATGGACTGTGTGTGCGAAGTCACTAGCACTCTGAATGATAATGACAGCGACGATGTTGTGATAAGGTTGGAGGGGTGGGGTGTGGATGCGGAAAGTGGCAACGACTGCCCGGAGTGCGCCCCGAGAAGTTGCTGTCTTGTCGTCGTCGTCTGAATGGTGAATTAGAGAATGCGCACGCAAAGTAGACGACTAACTTTCCGGCAGTGGCAGTGGTGGCAGCGCCAAGGCAAGTGTTTACAATTCCAAGTTTAAATGAATTTACTTGGGATGGGATTTTTCTTTCGCGACGACTTCTCAACCCCCAACTCCTCTCATAATTACAACTAGAATAGAATACGCTTTAAAAATACTTGATCCATGACTTGTTGGCACAACAAGTCATTCATCATGCAGCAGAGTCAAATTACATTCGCCGCCCCCCCCCAAAAAAAGTGCAGGAAACAAACAAAAAACATAAATCACGTACTCGACACGCGAAATGAGACGATTCGTCATCTGCGCCAAACACATGTGATGAGAAAAGTTGATATTAATTGTGCCCTTGTTTGTTTGGTTGCAAACTTGTTGAGGGAGGGGAGAGGGAGTAATCGCGGGGGTGGAAAAGTGTAAAACACGTCGCAGGCGTGCGACAAGGTCGGCAAACGTATGCGGCCCATTATTTCCGAACCCTGGACCGTGGACGCAAACTCACCCCTATCCACCCCCACCTCCCACACGCACACACACGAGGGAAAACCTGCACATAAATTAGATGCGCCCCCGCACCGCAATTCATATTTTAAATCCAACTGGGAAATTATTAGAAAGGTTAAATTAATTAGCGACACCGAGCCCGCAAACTTTGCCTGAATTTCCCCAGTTCACACACAGTGTTGTTTCTATATTGATATTTATGCAAACGCCCCACACGAAGATTAAAACCGCGTGGGGTTGAATTTAATTAGGAGAGGGTGAATTTATGTGAAGGTGTGCGCACGGCAGGCCAGCATGGAATTGAAGGCTATCCCCTGGACGGACTCGGGGTTGTTTTTTTTCCGTGCTCTGTATAGGTGTTACAATGTACTCACGTTACGAAAATCGATGAACTGCGTCACGAGCGTGCCGTCGGAGCGTTGGAATTCCAGCACGACGGTGTCATCGCTCACGTTCGCCGAGATGTTTTCCTGCAGCACCTCCCCGCCCTGCAACCCAACACCAAGATTAAGGACTAAATATTGCTACACAAACATTAGTATTAGAGGTTTAAGCAAAAAATAGATGGTGGGCGGAACTAATTCCCACAAAGATGGGGATTGCAATTTTGACTTACTAAATGTTGACTTAAATAATCTAAGCATGAAGCAATATTTTTTCCTGACTATTATATTTCAATGAACCAACTTTCATCTTGATCGGACTAAAACTGTGGATTTGGCAAGGTGGACAAACAAATAATACAAACATACAGAGATGCGAACCTACTTTGCCCTTTATATTCAGGGTGTCCCATTATACTTGGTGGTTAATTTAAGGGTGCACACAGAAAAGAAGATTCTACTTCACATTTAGAGTCTAGAATTTTCGACAACCATGGGTCGTTTGACCTTAGTTTTTCAAGATATTGCTTCTTTTAGGTTTTTTATCAACAACGTGATTTTCTTATTAAACGCCCTTTAACTCAAAAATGAGAAGAACCACAATTATGAAATTATCATCATTTGGAAGAGCGTGAAATTTCCTTTAATTTGATATAATACACAATGCATGTAACATGCAACAACAATCAAATATATACCAATCATTGGCAATAGAAATAAAAATTTATTGTGAAAAAATAATTGGCAATTTTTAATGAGCAATAACTCATAAACTTACATAATTGTGAAATAATTTTCATCGTGGTACGATGGAAAATTTCAAGCCTTTTCCATCGATGCTATTGCATGTTCAAAAACTTAACAAATTCATTACGTAATCAACAAATGTGTATCACACATACGTAAAATAAACATGTTTGTGGAGGCGCCGGGAAATGAATGTGTTTCTCCATTTGAAACTTAGTGCAAGAAAAAACGCATTTTGTATGATTAGATTTTTCCAGACTTTCAGTATGTCACAAATATACCATCAACCTAACCTAAAAACCTATTTCTCCTGCCTAAACATCTTTGCCGATACTGATTAAGCCAAGGAAAGTTCCAGGTCAACATAATTTTGTACATTTGAAAGGTGTACATAGAACAAATTTATATGACCGCAATGCAATCAACGTTTATTACTCTTGTGGTGAAATCGATTAGTTCCACGTTCCGTGTTCCCCAAAACGTTTGTATCGCAGGCTAAAATAGAAAAACACACTAATTTCGACACACAAACTCCCCACTTGAGCATTTTAATGTTCAACACACAACCTTGGGTTGGAATATAAAAATCACCACTCAACAGAATTACAGTTAGCAATCACCAACCCTTAAATTTCACCCGCTCTAACCGAGGGTAGTAATATAACGAAGAGATGCAAATCAGCGTTCATTTTTCCACCCTCGTGTCGCATGGCAGGGCGCAAAAAAAAACAAGGTCATGGCACGTTCGTGCCACGGGATCGAATTATATTTTCATATATATTTTATGGAAATGTTCATCGCGCCCGCAAGAGTTTAGCGCGGATCGGTGTGTTGTTTTTATCGCATCGGCATCGCCCCCGCCATCGTGCTGTTATAGGGGGCTGTTTTTATTGACACGGAAAGGCAAGGAATGAAACAATGCCCCAGCTTTCGGGATTTTATCGTCATGGGCTTTTGGGGGCTTCAAGGGATACAAAAGACACAACGACTATAAACACGAAATATAAATAAATCGTTAAATAATTTTTTGAATATGAGTATAGGTAAAAAATCTCTGTGATATTTGCTATATAAAAACTACAGAATTTTTATTATATAAATATATAGGACGAGAAAGTCGGGAGTTGATAAAACTAGTTTGATAAAACAATATTAAGAAGGAAATTTTTTTTTGTAAAAACATTTTTTTGAAACACTCTGTACATACGTACAGACAGACAGACAGACAACTTTTGTAGGTGATGGTTTCTAAGACTGACCGAAACGTAGACTTTGTTTTAAAATACTGTTTTCTTTACCGTTTTATTTTGCGGGCGGTAAAAAAATTTTTTTTCGCCTACTTGCGCGGAAACGCTTCTTTGCTTCTTCAAAAATAGGGAGGAATGGTGAGCTTTGTTTCCCACGGGCGACATAAACGCGATTGCACCCACTTTTATTCTACGCTTGTAGATGGCGTGCTTTGTTAATACTTGATTTAACAAATATTAAATAATTTTTAGTAGATAAAAAGCAATTGAGGAGGCAAAAAAATATTGAGTGTACCTCAGGTAAAATGGGTCTTGAATACGTTGGCTGTCTGCTGCCCGACCGAAGGGAATCCCGCCGACCGGCGGGATTCAAGAAAATAACTATTAATGCCCAAGGGCAGTAATAAATAATTCCATAAATTCAATACTAGGTGGCGCCACAGACTTCTCAACATATAGTCGTGTTGCCCAAGATAAAAATGAATAAAAATTAAAGGCATTAAGTATCTTGATATACAGTGTTATTTTCCAAAAAACGAAATTATGAAATTTGTGTTTTTCTTGATAGGAATATTTCTTACTCCCCCAAGTGAGTCGGAAGCAATGTCGTTTTCCAAGTTATCGCGGAGCACAAACATGAATTTGCCATTTAAATTGCAAACAGCGTCGGCGACGTCCGCCGACGCTGATTAATAATATTCGGGGGCATTTCGCGCCGAGTGTATAACACAGCTGGTAGTTTCGTACCGCGCGCCGATCATTAATCATTCGCGATTTTCGCGTTTCGCCATTCCAGGCGGGCGCTTAGGTGCAACGCGACGTGTTCTTCATATCAACGATCCACCCCCCACCACCTCGAACATCGCTAAACGCCAAACATCACCTCACCTCCTTATCCTCATCCCTCATTGCGCTCGTCAATTAATTACTCATTACTCAAGTCGCAACTCATATTGACTTTTAATGTCTTACAAAACAATTAAGTTACCTACATTTATTTATGTTCGCCCACCCGCTGTATTTTGTGGGCTTTAAAACCCTAGGGCGATTAATAAAGAGTTTCATGTGTTCAACACTAGGTGGCACCAGTATTTTCCGTCCTCAGTTGCTTAATTGTACACACTATCCTAT
>JARJDQ010012030.1:0-13036 GCA_030264215.1 Geostiba sp. GC000077 | reverse complement strand
GCGTCGCCGCGACCAGCAAGGCCACCCGTTGGAGTGAAGCATAGGAGTGAAGGGAGTGATGCTTGGAGACGAGGAGCCGAGCGACGAGGAGAGGAGTCCAACGGCAACGAGTGCACGCGGGGCGGCGATGTCAGCACGATGCCAGCGCCGGGCAACGCTGTCTTCTTGCGTATCACCCACGCATTTCACAGCAGCATTTTGTTTCATTCACACTACTTAAAATTTTATTGATTATTCCTTTCATTTCCATTGATTTTCAATAATGATTCTTGTATTGAATTCATTTGCAATATTGAATTTTATTTAAAGAGCGTCTTCTTACCCTTCAGAATCCCTAAAGATACTTATAGAAGGCGCTCACATTCGGGAAATATATGAAAATATGAAAAGAAAATATGAAAGTTTTCAAATGTAATTTTAAAGCACTTCTGGGGCCCTGAGGGGGTTGTGACGGGGTGCATCTTAAAGAGCATCTTCTTGTAAATAAGAATCTTCAAAGATATTTAAAAAAAGAGCGCGCATTCAGAAAACATGAATGATTTTCCGTCGAATGTGGTCACATTATCAAATTAATTCGTCAACCCTTTTCAAATTAGAATTCAATGCCCTTCCGAGGACCCTAAGAGGATTAGGACGGCGTACAACTAAAAGATCGTCTTCTTGCCTGTCAGAATCAGCAAAGATACTAAAAAAAGGAGTACGAATTCGGAAAATTTAAAGTATTTTCGGTCGAAATTCCACAAAATATCGAAAGAATTCGCCAACATTTTATATTGGATTTTTTTTTTGCATTTCCGGGGCGGTGAAGTAACAACATTAATCGGAAAACCATTTATATAGTCGGTTCAGCGTAACTTGTCCGATTGAGGTTAGATTCTGTCGTTGTTTAGTCCACTTCTATCAGTGTACAGAACAATGACACAAGCATAGTTAAAACGCGCCAGCTTACGCTAAACGCAGTATATTTTCTGAACGCATGCTCCTATTTTCAGTATCCTAACGAATTCTGATCGGCAATAAGAAGACGCTCTTTATGATGCACCCCGTCCCAAAATGCTCACGGTCAAATTTTTTCATTTTCAGATTCATGAATTTTCAGCTGGATGAATTAATCTCTGAAAATGTATTTTTAAATCCCCATCTTCAGCAAACATAATTTAAATAACCAAAGTTGAAATTTATATTAGTTTAATTCAATTTGGACACCAACGCAACAATCCCATAAAAAGAAATCATTAAATCGCCCGGAACTATTTCAGTTCAAAATATTCGATACCGAAATAGAGCATTTTCACTTCATTATTTATTTGAATCCAAATTTCTGAAATTAAAGCAAGTGCATAGATCATTAAGTAATATGTAGGTTATTTGATGAGAATAGACGTTTATTAACATTTCAACAACAGTTTTTTTTCGTGTAAGAAAAAAATTAATTCCAACAAAAAAAATATCAACAAAACATTTACAAGAATTCATTAAGTATCATCACCAAATCTCTTTTGGTTGACTAACGACGATTGAAATTTGGCTGACGTGTGTGGCTATGTACCAAAATGATTCATGTATGTGAAATAAATCCGCAATTCTTCAATCAAAACCCATTAATTCTTTCAACCCACGATACGAAAAATTAAATTCAATCAATTCCAATAAAACCCTACGTGAAATCCCACTGCTGTCAAAAAGTCCGACGCGAGACAAACTTCGTACGCGCGCATTTTATGCCTTCCACCGCGAAACGCTCGACGTCTCGCGATTTGTTCAACGCGCGCGCGAATTCGTCCATCGATCGAAAGTCTATTCGCAAATTTTTCTTACGTTTTGCGTATTTTTTTGTGTTTCTTTTTTCGGTCCGGTATAAAGTATGTACCTGCCTTTCCCCGATTCGAGAAAAGAGTATTTTGTTGTCGAAAATGAGGTGTTGCAACATTTTTTTGTTCACACCGATTCAAAGCTAGTTAGTCGGAAGCTTCAAACCGTTGCATTTTCTTTGTTTTTTTTATGTTTTGGTTATAAGAAATCAATCGCAGCGAGACATAAGGTCGTCACAAGACATTTCAAAGACGTTACAAATTACAAAATTCCACACGCGAGACGAGAGCGAAAATCAAATCGATGATACACGAACGACGGGATGAGTGAGCGCTTTCCTCGACCTGCGCGTTTATACACCTACACCGGATCGCGTCGCGACGAGATTGCGTACGAAATTATTTTTACTGTTTTTAGAGCTTACGTCACATTTTTTTAGAAAAATTCCATCGTTACGAAATATATATCATATGTGTATATAAAAAGTATCAAAAATGTTTCAAGTTTCCTCATTCAAAACGCCGAGACGCAAGCGCAGTCTCAGCGGCTTCGAAATCAAAACGCACGGCTTTTGACCGAAACAATGGATCATTTTTATAAAAATACGCGATTCTACGAGTAATGAGATGCCGAGCTTGCCATTTAGTTAAGTTAGTGTTTTACCCCCGCGTTTGAAATGCCTTTTGTCTGCTTGTTTATATTATTAAAACTCACGCACTAATAAGTTGTTGTATTAAACATTATGCTGATTATAGTTATGCTTTTTTTGTGTTTTCTTTGTTTGTTGTTATGCCTGTGTGTACTGTGTGTTGGATGTTGGTTGATTGGGCACAGCTGCTTAAGCTGTGCTCTCAGTGGTGGTGTTTTGCACAGGCTGGCTTTCCTGCAACACAATAACATATGTTATTAACAAGTATCCTTACTGGCAATTAAACAAACATTGATGGTGCTTCGTAGACCGAAACATAGATAAGACGTGCGCCACAGTGCAACCAGACGGAACAATAATATTGAAGGAAAACTAACTAAAGGGTACTCACTTCAGCCTTTGCTTGTCCATTCGCATTCTCAGCCTACAAATAAACAGAAAAGAAAGATTCCAGGTAAAGGGTCTACAATACTTAAAGAGACAACTTAACTCTAAAAATATACTACATGAACATCCATCATTATCATTACCATATCGACAAAAACGACTAATAGTCCGTGTTACGCGTTTAACTTAACAGGTCATTTTTAAACACAACTAAATACAAATATCTATAATTATCTATACCAATAACAGCAACAACTATTCGAATGCAAATAAATTCATGTTAAGTTGAAATTGTAACACAGCGGAGAAGCGTGGTAACGATGGAATAGGCGCTTCAAGAAATCTTTTAAGGACAACTTGCAACACCCTTAAAGAAAATGAAAAGTTGAAGCGTGCATTTGGAATGACATGTCATGCAAGACGACCACCCGAATAAAAATTCTATTTGACAGCGTTATTTCTTACCTTTGGTTTGGGGGCAGAATCAGACTGTGAGTTTTCGCCACGAGTACGTCCAGCGCCGCGCCTGCGGAAGCGGGTGCGCGGAGGTCCACGAGGTCCCTCTTCACCACTTTGTTCTGCCTGGCCGTCCTGCGAGCGTGGCCGCCTGCCGCCGCCGCGGCCGCCACGATAGTTTCTGCGGAAGAAGCGCCTTGGTGGTCCGCCGCGACCGCGCGCGTTCTCGCCATCGCCGCCGTGCTCCTCATCGGGGCCGCCCTGGCCGCCCGGTCCGCCGCGGTACGGGCCACGGTAGTAGCCGCCGTAGCCTCCGCGAGCGCGCCGCGGTCGGAAGCGTCTCGGCGGGCCGCTCTCCTGCCCGTCGCCGCCCGAGCCAGAGCCCTCCTTGCCCTCGCCGACATAGTCTACAGTAAAACAACAAACACGTTAACGTAAACCAGATGCAAGAGACCGCGTTTTCGAATGCTCACCGTCCTCGCCTTGCTGGCTGTCTCTTGGGCGACCTTGTCCTCTGCCGCGGGAGCCGCGGCCGCGCGGATAATACCATTGCCTATATCCGCGCCGGCGGTCGGCTGCGTACGGGGAGCCGCGCACCGGCTCGCCGTCGGGTCCAGTCACGTTGGCGGCCTCGTTGCCTTTCTCGCCAACGACGACGTTGAACTCCACGACTTCCCCGTCGCCGACTGAACGCACCGCTTTCCTAGGGTTGTTCTTGGCAATCGCCGACTACAAAAACACGGCAAAATTTAAGACCAATCCTTTTTTCATACTAAAAACAGTATAAATACACAAAAATTTGTTCCCCGTTGATCAGCCTTTGAAATCACATCAAACGTGAAATCATCGTCCAAAAGAACGACGGTCAACCACCGGAGATACCATATTCTAGCACACTTATGACTCAAGCATTTCCTATAAGTTTCGGAAATGGATCTAAGGAGCGTGCAAATTTTGGCTACTAAAACCTCACATAAATATCGAACTATCAACATAACAGCAAACAAAAATAGACTGATAAGATGAATGTAAATTACAAATTTAGCGATCATTAGCCTTTTATCGGCTACTCAACAAGCCAAAACAAATATCTAGGGCAAATTTATTGCTAATGTCAGCAAACCCACATCTCAACAGCATTTTTCTATGTGGACAAACTTACAGTTTGTACAAGATACCAATATTTTTTTGAACACGCGAGCGATAAAAGAAATATAAAAATAACAAACTTACTTGATGTACAAAAACATCCTCCTTGGTGTCATTTCTGAAAGATGTAAACAAACAAGCATTAATCTGTGTTCAGTGCAACACATGAGTGGTTTATTATTAGATTATTACCTGTTGATAAACCCATATCCACTCTTTACGTTAAACCATTTCACCGTGCCGGTAACCTTGCTTGCTGCAAAAATAACAAATTCAAATATTATTACAATGCGCGATCCACAAAGAATAAATCAAGTTAACAACAGAATTAAAGGTGAACCGTCCATGTTAACAAGTTAACAAGGAACACGTACAGATGACATTGAAATTTATTATTATCAGGTCTTGAGATAAGTAAATTAATTATTAAAATTGTCAACTAAATATTTTTCAAGTGTCTAGCGACTAGTTGGCGTTGACTCGCAGAAAAAAAGCACCCTTGAACAAATGCAAAACTTGAGGAAAATAACTAATTTTCATTGTTTCACATTTAACTGGAAAAACGATAAAAAATGGGCAGCCATGGAAGTTGTTTGTTTGTAAACAACAAAGCAAAGATGAAAATCGAGCGTGGTCACGCTCAGGAAAAGATCTGGACTTCACATTTTACGCTGACCGCATTTTGCTGGGCGGCGGCGAGATGATACAAATAAACTCGTCTACGCATCTATGCGCGATGTAAAAATAGAAATGTGTAGGTTACAAACTAGGACTAGGAAGTCGGATCGGTTGGATGCCGATCGCAAGCCTCGCGGCGCGATAAAAACGCATGGCTCGCCACGCCACGTACTTTTTCCTCTTGCATCTCAATCCAATCAGATTCTAATGAAATACAAATACCCACTGAATTCTCATGAGAAGGGCGCCTCAATGAAATCGGGTGCAAGGCCTCACGAAGAATAAAAACGCGATGCATTATTTTCGAAATGAATGGCCGCCGATGCACGCATGTCATGCATGACGCCGCCGATCACAATATTCGGCCGCGTTTGGCGTTCTAAAAGCGTGCGTGTGATGGACCAAACATCATTTTCTCGCAAGTAA
This sequence comes from Geostiba sp. GC000077, assembly GCA_030264215.1. NCBI lineage: Eukaryota > Metazoa > Arthropoda > Insecta > Coleoptera > Staphylinidae > Geostiba > Geostiba sp. GC000077. The sequence goes on along the minus strand of JARJDQ010012030.1, from coordinate 7,479 downwards.
TCAATCGCACCGCGAGTGGCAGCGATCGCATGCGCTTTTCCACGGGAAAATTGCGCTAAATCGAGCCATGTGCTCGCGCATAGAAAATGGACGTCGGCGCATTCGCCGCATCGTCGAGATGCGGCATGCGGCCCCGCGGAATGCGGCAGCGGCATGCCAGGCATCGCGGCAAATGCATGCTCGCGGCGCGCGACGGGAGAAATATACGACAAAATTGCGCTTACCGATGACTTGCTTCTGCACGGTCGCCTTTGCTTGTTGTTCGGGCGCTTGTTCCGGTTCAGCCATGGTGTTAAGGGCCGGTGGAAAGATGTTATAACTCCGCTACCTCCGAGATGTTAACTTCCGTCCTGTCGTTTCAGTTGTTGACCACACTACGACGTTCAGCCGGCCTTTATTAATCCACCTTAGCGACGATCGAAGCAAGCGCGTACGTCGCGACGCGCCATCCTCTTCTCGCCAATTGGAAACTGAGTGAAATGAGGCGGGGTCGATGCGTAGCGTGAAAAAACTGACGCGCGCATGGTTATGGCTCGTGGCGGCCTCTGCCAGCGATACGTGAACTAAACGGAAACTCACGATCCGTGCCGCGCCAAATTCAAATATCACAAATTCCAATCAGACATAAAAATATGCAATGCGAAGCAAGAAATAATTTGAAACGTGTTTCACGCCTCTTTATTGGACTGCAAAACAGCGATAATTCATAATTACAATAATTATAATAACATTGTATATACGAGTATGCATCTGCAAGCATGAGTAATTACCAATATCACAATTTGAAAGTGTATATTCTACAAATATAATATAAAAATTTATCTAGTTTGGTTTGTAATTAAACATGCTAGCGTCACATATCACAAATTTCTTGATTACATCTTCGCGAAACTAATTGGCTCGAGTTTTTTTCAGCGATTGCATAATATGAAGAGATAAAAAAATAAGAGATATAGAAAAATTTTGCACCCCCCAATTTTGGTGCTTCGGGCGACAGCGAGTTTTCACTGTTTTCATTGGTAGCCAATTATTTTCGTGAGCACAATGCGAACGAGTTACAATAACATTAGTGTAACATCCCTTAAAAAGGTAAATCAAACGTTATAACTACCAAAAACCTTAAGTGCGGCGTTTGGCGCGCAGCTGAACACGTTTGCCTGCTGCAGACGATGACGCCCCAGAGCCTATGCTAAACATTCCTGGTTGCTGCGGAGTGCCGCCACCGAAAGCCGCTGCGAAATTAGGCGTTGGAGTCGGGGATGCGGCGCCAGCAGAGAAATTAAACCCGCCCGCAGCTGGTTTAGGCAGTTCGGGGCTGCCGAAAGCAAACACACCCTTTGAAGCGTCCGCACCGGCCGTAGGCGCCTTGAAATTGAAGGAAGTTGAGGGGGCAGCAGCTCCAAATGCTGGTGGAGGTTGGGCGCTACTACCGAAACCGGATGCACTGCTGACGGAGCCAAATCCGAAGGTGTTGCCCGCTGCTGGCGCAGCGGATCCAAACGATGCGTTAAAAGTTGGTTGGTTTGGTTGCTGTGGTTGTCCAAATGCGGAGCCGAACGATGCTGTGTTCCCGGTGGGGGAGGCAGCTCCAAACGCGGGGGCGGCTGAGGCAGCCGCACCAAACCCAGAAGAAGTGTTCGACGCGGCGGGCGCACCGAATGCCGAAGTTGCAGACTTGCCAAATGGATTCACATTGGGAGCGGCGCCGAAACCGGAAGATGGCGTCGTTGTCGTTGCGCCGAAGGTGCTCGCGGTGGCTGAGCCGAAGCCTGAGGAGCTCCCGAATGATGGTGTAGTTGTGGCAGGAGCTGCGGCGCCGAATGCGAACCCGCTGGTTGTGGTCGGCGCTGCGTTAGCACCGAAACTAAAGACAGGTCCCGATGCAGAACCTAAACAGTAAACGCAAATACCCAAATAAATATTTGATAAAACTGATTTTTGCAGTATTTACCTTGGCCAAAGGTAGATGGAGCAGGTCCTGTGCCTGAGCTGTTGTCCGAAGCGTTGAAACCGAAGCCAGATGCGCTCGGAGTCGTACCAAATCCAGAACTTACTGGTTTCGTCGTAGTTCCACTGCCGCCGAACGCAAACATAGATGCCGTGGTTGTAGCAGGGCCAAACGCTGGAGGCGCTGCGATTACCGATCCAGTTATACTTCCATAGGCAGGTGGAGGCGTACCAAATGTGGATGCTGCTGCTCCGAAACCACTGGCGGGCGTTGTGTTTGTACTAGACCCTCCAAAAGCAAACCCTGCCCCACCTGTTCCAGTATTTACATTGCTTGCAGCAGTTGCACTGCTTGCAAATCCGCTGGGAGCTGTTGCGGACGTAGTTGCACCATACGCTGGTGGTGGTGGCAGGGTTGCAGACCCAAACGCAAATCCACCGGTGACACCTGCTGTCACACCAGTTGTATCACTACTTCCAAACGTTGGCTTTTGAAGAGTACTGCTAGTTGCAGCAGCACCGAATGTTGACGTTTGATTGCTGCTTCCGAATCCAAATGTAGGTGTTGCGGCATTTGCAGATGTGACATTAGTACCAGTAGCTCCAACTCCAAAAGTTCCTCCGGTGCTGACTGATGACCCTGTACCTGCACCGAAACCGGTGGAAATAGGTTTAACCAATGATGGGGGCGCTGTAGTAGTACAGCTGGGGAAACCGACACCAAACGTGCTGCTGGTAGTCTTCGACGTTGCTGGTGATGTGGAATTAGTAAATGCTGTTGCTGGTGCGGTTGCCGAAGCGTGAGCTCCACCGAAGTTACCACCAAAAGTAGTGCCTGTAGCACCAACAGAAGTTGTGCCTGCAGCAGCGCCAAAAATTGGTGTGCTTGTTTCCGTTACAGTTTTAGGACCACCAAATAATGATGAAGCAGTGAACCCGCCGGCAGATGGCGTTGCAGTTGTGCCGGTTGTCGCTGTTGCGCCGCCAAACAACAAAGCTGAGCTCGCCGTACCAGTAGACAAACCTTTTCCAGCTTCAGACGGTTTGAACGCAAAACCACCAGCCAAAGATGCTGTTGTAGCCGCAGTTGGAAGTGCAGTTGCTAAAGTGGCAGTAGCGGGCGGGGCAGTAGTGTTTTTAAGTCCAAACGCAGTTGCGAAGCTACTCGTATCCGTCTTGCCGCTAAATGCAGGCATACCAGTCGTACCGAACGCAATGATCGGCGAGGTGGTATTAGAGGAACTCACGCTCGGTAGAGCTCCATTTGCAGGTGAACCAAAGATCGATTTCGCAGCGTCTGAGGCAGAAGTAGTGAAGGTGGTTTTTACCGCCAAGGACGGTGTGCTAAATGCGTTGGGGGTGGCCCTAGCCATGGAGGAGGCAGGTATGCCAGGTTTCATAGGCAGGCAGACGAAGGCAGTGGCAGGAGTAAGAGTGCCTGGTGGCGGTGGTGCAATGGGAGTATTAGTAACGGATGTAACAGCGGCTATAGTTGTAGCTGTTGGACTTGCAAATGCAGTGCCAAACGCAACCGGCGGAGATGACGTCGTTGATTCATTCTTTGCATCCTTTGATGTTCCAAATGCAAAGCCAGCAGGAGCAGGTTTCGTTGCTGTCGCAGTGTTACTCAACGTACCGAACGTTGGAAGTGATACAGATGACGCCTTAGAGGTTACAATACCAGCCGTAGTCGCTACAGTTCCACTAGAGCCGAAACTATCACCAATCCCACTTGTCGTTGCAGAAACAGCAGGCATTCCACTAACAACATTCGTTGGTTTCGATCCAAAATCGAAACTTGTCACTGACCCTCTACTAGATGTGGTATTCGATGTTGCGGCACTCACAGTATCCGTGGCGCCACTCAACGTACCAGTAGAGGAATCTTTACCGGGCACTGAAGACGACGATGGTGAGGAGATCGGCGTTGTGACACTCGATGTAGTCGTTGTCGGAGCGATTACAGGTTTCGCACCGAAAACAAAGCTTCCACTACTGCTAGAACCCGTTGTGCTAATCAATTCGTTGGTCTCAGTTTTCGATGTGAAAGAACTCAGACCGTTCGTAATTCCCGTCCCGGCAGCGGTTGTCGCTAAGACTTCAGAAGTCTTCTGATAGAAGAACGAATCGGTCACGTCGTTGGTCTTGTCCCACAAGCGTGGCACCGGTATTAGCTTAGGTTCCTCTCCTGTGATACGACTCAACACGATCGCAAGTTTGTTCTTCTTCTGAATTGCGTAGATCTTTTCATCCCAGGCGCGTTGAGCCGACGCAGCCGTATCTTCATCACGTTCTGGTTCCACTTCCAGGTCCACCACCACTTCCTTAGTGTTGGTCTCATTGCCTTTGCCCTTGGGCGGTGATTTGTCCACGGTAGCAGTTTCAGACAAGTTCTCATTTTGCACTGCTACATTCTTTGTTTGATGTTTGGTGTTCTCTTCACTGGATTGGGTCTGTGTTTGAGTCTCGGTGGTCATCACTTTCTTCGTTTTGGCTTCACTTGTAGGCAGCCAACATTCATCTGAACAAAAATATGCATTTCTAAACTAAGAATAATCATTTATCCAATATTTTACTTACATAGTTTTCTTTTGTTATTCTTCAAACAAATGCTGGACGTGTTTGAGGCGTATATCGGATCGACTACGCAAATCCTCTTCGGGGCTTGTTGTGGACTCGTCGTTGTGCTTTTCGGCGATGAACTGGTGTCCTCCTCGCGATTACGCTTGGAATACTCGTTGGCCTTCTCCTTGTCTTTATCATAACTCTCGCCGTGTATGCGCTTTCTGGATATCTCTTTCAGCGCGTCTAGCACACTCCTTGTGCTTGATTCCGCCGCCTGCGACGTGCTTACGATATTCTGCATCTCATATGCATTGTCCACAGCATCATCAAACAATCCAGGCCCATTTGAAGACAACTTTATCACACAACTATTCTGCTTGGGAGTAATAACAGGCAACTTCTTTTGAAAAAAGTGCACAACTGGAAACAAGCCTGCTCTGCCATACTTGGGCTGATGTGTTGGTGTTGTATCTCTTAATGAAGAATTCTCAGGTGGAGGAGATTTGTTTACTTTGCTTGGAGTGTAAAAAGTTGAGTTTGAATTGAACTGTGTACTAGTCAATAGACTCCTTGGACACACTGAGGTATCCATGCTTCCCATTGGCCTTGACAGAGCATATCTAAAACATATGCAAACATGAAAACAAGAACAGAGTATGTGTTACAATATGCTCACCTTGGTGTTGTTCGCAGTGGTGTAATACGAGTGGAGGACAAGATGGACTTGTTGCTCTTGTTTGGCGTCAGTAGATTGGTCATCGAAGTGTTCTCCAAGCGCTTGGCGGTGCGGCTGATGGGGCTCAATGATGGAGAGGAGTTGTAGCGCGAGTTGGGCATGGTGATACGTTAATTTTTTGTGAAAATCCGAGCCAGAATGATGGAGAAAGTCAGTTAGATAACCTGCAAAGTTGGCCTTGCCGCGTCGCTAACGCAACAGCCTCGTGGATGTGGTGCACAGTGCCCAGAACGACGTGGTGATGATAGTCACCGGCGTTGACTTCTTCCAGGACACACCATGGGCGAATGGAACTTTCTTGTGTGCACTGCAAATTTGTACGTAATTAGACGCAACTTGTAAATTGCGACATGCAGCGCAACGCAACGCGCAACAAGCCACAAGCGTGCCACAAGCTAACTAAGAAGCTAACCAAAACATAACCACAAACCATAGCGTTAAGCGAGCGCAGAGGAGAAGGGAGGTATGCTCATGCGCCATTTTGAATTCTAGAAGAAGTGGGTCCGTGAACTGTATGTTTGGTTGCCTATATTAAATAAATTGCGCCATTCTCAATGTATATTTATTCCTAAATTATATTCCAACGACAGCTAATCCCTTAGTTGTAGCACCACTCCTATATGGAAGGATCCCATGAGCTCGCATGAGTGCGGTTGAGTTGCGTTGAAAGAGATGGAAGGTCTGGTGTGGCTGTTACTGCGCAGACGCGCAGGATTGTTTTTGCTATGAATAACAATAACAATTGCCTACATATTCTCGATTATACTCGAAATCCGAACTATTAGTTAGGCGCATGCGCCGAGCGTATTGCACTAATGACAAGAGATAGATAGATGTTGGCGCATGGTCTCTATCACATCGCTCCACATAGGAGTTAAAGATATTTGCAAAGAACGAACCAAACGTTAAACGGAAGATTTTGCAAGGTAAGCTTATTTTTCGTCATCAATATAACATAGCAATAAACCAATCCAGAACCAACGGTTAACCAAAACACAACCTACCGTTTTCGTCGCAAAAACACCTACGATGATTGTGTTTTTTATTGTTTCAAATAGTAAACAAAAGCTATAAACTTAATTTGTTTTAAAATTGGTGTATAATAGATTGCATACAGTGAGAATTGCCATCGCTGCTGCATACATGGGATTTGTGCTCTTTTAAGCCATTAAATCGATTTAGTATTAAGTACCTACCTTACATAAGTAAGCCATAGATGGCACTGCATGTCAAAAGTTATGTTACAAATTTATCTGGATGATTAGTGAGTTTTTGCTTTTTGCAATATGTAATTTCTAATATGTGCTAATGCAGTCCTACCGTTTAGCTTTTACAATGCATACTCTTAAATTAACAAATATTTCGTATATTACTATTTCATCAACAACAAAACTTATAGGTATGCTACGTCCTGCTCCGCATTCCTTTCGCTGCAGCGCACTATAATATGCTCGCCGCGCTAGCCGGCAATTATTCTTCAAAAACAAAAAGTGTAGGTACGACACAAAGTTTAAGTGGTACTCATTAGTTGTCTCTAAGGAAATAAATGTTAGTAATAACGTCCATTCGCACTTTTTCTTTATAATTTTTAATTTTATTGAATTCTACATAGCATTATCACAAAATAGTACATTATATGACAAAAGTTGGGAAAGCGGAACTTGTACAAACGACTGTGGAGTGGGCGAGCCGGAGGCGAGTCCAACAAGTCCGTAAATATAAATGGGCTTTCCCTACGAGTTGCACATACTATTATTTCGCCGATCGCACAAAAAATGCCATTCATTATACAAGGTGATTTATTGGTGGCGACTTAACTCTGGTACTCTGGTGCTTTTATATATGGCCTTGACGGAAGTATATTAAGCAAAAAAGTAGGTAAATTGTTCTTCATGGCCGAGATGCAGAGCCTTACGGTTTGATTATTCATTTTGTTTCTTATTATTTTTTAAATTTAAGGTGTAATTGAAAGATTACTAAAAGTTAAGAAGCAAACTGTGCATACAACATTGCGAGAAATTACAAGTACATCATTGCTGGTGTCGTGTCCGCCATGTCTGCCTCACAGCTGAGAAATATTGATGTTTCTGGACAATTTACCGTGCCCAGCTTATTCCTGCTATGTTAAAGTATGGATCCCAAGAAAACTTGCGCTGCACCTTTAGAACGAAGTAATCTTTGCATTGCACTGTCAATAGTAACATGAATTTGCGGAAAACTCTCAAAAACAA
>JARJDQ010011995.1:0-12993 GCA_030264215.1 Geostiba sp. GC000077 | reverse complement strand
TTTATCAAGACTGATACATTATTGACATACTCAAGTACACTTTGCGGTTTAGAATACAACCAGATCAGTCTCTCCAATTTCACAATTTCATTTAAAAAGAATAATCAAAAATAAATGGTTGGTAAGTACAACAGAGGACAAAAAACATAAAATATAAAGAATAACAATGTGCGTACGGTGTTGCTGTAACTTATAGCATGTAAAATTAATCAGTGCAGTTGCAGTTGAGAAAAAAAAGGATAAAACCTACAGTTTTCGCTAAAATTCGCTATTATAGTTAAAAGTATTAAGTTCATTCCTGATGTTGTGTATAAATATGAATGCACTATACACTAAAATTTAAATTAAGTAAAATTGCGCTAATAATAATATTCTCCTAATAACGATACGATAAATTTACAAGATTTACGGTGAGTTTTGTTCAGAATAATGTGGAAGACTTTACAATCAATCGATAATCGATAAAATAGGATAGCTAGATAAAAGTGAGCATGATGGTAAAATATCTGGATGACAGGATTTAATCCTTCCTGCTCTTCTTGCCGAAGCCGAACAGCTTTCGCTTCTTCTTCTTCACTTCGTCGTTATTGTCGATCACAGACGAGTCGGTTGAGTAGACGTCCTCCTCGAGGGCTTGCTCCTTGATCTTCGGTGGCTTGCCGGACCCGGACCCGGAGGCGGAAACAGCGTTGATGCTGATGTTGGGATTGGAGAGCAGCTGCAGTTTGTTCTTCGACTCCAGCGTGGTGTCGGAGAATGCCAGCTTGGGGCGCATCATCGATTCGCTAGGCGCCACCTCCTGCGAGTAGGAGCGCGGCAAGATGGCCGCCGTATGCTTGCTTATCACTATGTTATTATTGCTAATACTTCTTGTACTGGAAGGCTGAGATTGCTTTGGTTTCTCCTCCACCCATTGGCTCCTAAACCAACCACATGTGTGCATAAACAGCCTGATGTGGTAACGAAAAAAAAACGCTATGTTACTTACGTTTCGCCACCAATGATGAAATTAACGTTGTGCCTGGATGACTCGCTGATGTCCTCCTCCTGCTTGCTGGCCTCGCTGCCGGACGAATCCACTTCCTTCCACGTCGACGATTGCAGCGAGTCAAACATGCCTGGAACATGTTTCATTTTGATATCAAACAAGAGCTAAACAAGAAGCATGGGCAGGAGGAAAGATTGAAAAGATGCAAGTCAGTGTTGTTCGTGTGTGATCCTATTTTGCTCGATGGTTGCGCAGCGTAACAATAATCTTACCTTCATGCTTAATGTCTCAAAACAAAACCACAACAAACCAAACACGACCAAAGCGGAATACGGAATTTTGAAATAACTGCGTAATAACGACGCGACGCGCTGCTGTGCAGCTCTAAACGCAAAACTAACTTCAAACGCTTCAAAGCTTTCGAATATTTCAGATATTTATTGACACTGGTAGCCTGCAGCGCGGCTCAACGCCTGTGGAACATTCCTGCTAGCCCCTGCACGCGCAAACACTCGGCAAAAGGTAAATAAATCAAAAGCTCCAACATAACAAATATAAAGTATTTAATACAGGTTCTTCTACGTTTAAACTATCACAAATCATAAAGGATAAAAAGTACAAGCAAAAATAACTACTACACAATATCGTCATAAATTTGTCTTAAAAAAGTACGATGTATGTATAGGGGTATAACGAATTGGAATAGAAATAGCATCAGGGGAAGCCTACGCCTGTTAGTTACACACGACTTGCGTTTGTAATTCGACTGTGTGTTATGTTGTTAAGTAGCCCGGTCAAATGTCAAGTCTTCAATTAAAACGCTCGGTTACGGAAGTTCAACACAACGCCTTCAGTGCGTGCGCAAATATTGCTCCGAGCAGTTTAGTTTAGTAAATATGTATTACTACAAACTATAAATATGTAAAAATTTGTTAATAAAATTGCACTTTTGTAGGAAATTCTGAGCGCAAATCACTTCCCGAAGTGCACTTAAGTACGATTTATAAGTAAGTTATATGTATAAAAAAATAATGTATACTATGTATAAATAGTAAAAGGTAAGTGGAAGGTAATTACATTAGTTACAAATAAGAAACAAGACGTCGTTGTGTGGAAATTAAAGCTTAAACGCAACCGAATTTAGTACTTCAACAGTAAACAGTAATAAAAGTCTCAGTTGTTTGATTGCTTTTAGGTTATGAGTGTCCTTGATTGGATTTGGAACGATGGGGAATGAAAAACGTCAAAACTAGCATCAAAGAGAGCAGTTGCAGCATAGTTGATAAGTTGAACAGGTGCCAAGTGTGAGGAATGAACGGTTTCACTCGAATTCCGAGTCATCTTCGTGCTTCTTACCTGCACTGGGCGCATAAATTGAGCTGGTCTCGTCGTCCAGGTCGTCCTGACTGCTCATGCGTCCTAAAATCAAAAGCGACAATTTTCACCCCATGAACAAACAACGTGAACTGCAGTTGCAGTGAATTGAATGGCAACAGAACAAAAGAGAGGAAAAAAATAAATCCCATTTAATAAATTAGTTATTCAAAACAGCCATGATGTGTGGATATGTGTGTGATCCATGTGACAAAAGCTTTTTCTTTGGTTCTTTGGTATTCGTTGTTTGGTAGTCGCTTTTTTTTTGTGATGGCTATCAATTGTGTCGGTGATATATAGAAGAATACTTGCGCAAGAGTAATTTGGCTTGGACAATACCTCGCATACCGAACGCACGGCCGTTGTTGCGATAGAGCGTGTTTTCGAGCGTGTGCAGCCCGTTGTTGTTCATGATGGCGAAACCGCAGAGTTTCTCGATCTCCTGCCAGCGGTGCACGCGCTCCTGCAGCTCCTGCGTGACCTCCGTCAGCGAGGTGCGCGCCTCCACGATGGAGCGATCCACCTCGTCGATGGACTTGCCATGCGTGGAGACGAATGCGCCAACTAGGCTCGAACGTTTCTTGCGTAGCTTTTCACACTATCAATATAAAAAAAATGAAAAGTCAAAAATATCAAATCGGGGCCGAAGATTCACGGAGTGAGCCGAAGTGGGCTGTTATACGCTTCATTTGCACATTGCTTCATTGCTGTTCATTTAGCGCCGAACTTAGCCCAATTCATTGCCCATGAGAAACTGCAGGCCTATGTTTCCAAGCAAATGAAACATGTCTGAAAGCGAACGCGTACACGTAAGCGGAGCAGAAAAAGCAAAATTAAAAAAACCGATTCGGTGATTGAATATTCTCTTCGAATTCTTGTTGCTAAAAATAATTCGCCTCGTAACTGTTTTTGCGCGCACGCCAGAGGGCGCTGATCACGCCCGCCACGTTATTCCCTTTTTCTCCCAAACGATGCTCCTGAGGGAAATGCGGATGACGGCAAAACCCGTCAAAAAGTATGATCTATCAATGTAGAAATTTTCAACTCTACAGCTCTTCGCGTTTTCGTACACTGGACGAAAAAGTCTAGTTTAAATGTTGGAAATTAGGAAAATTCGGAAACGCAAAAAGCAACATGGTTGAAAACTTCCACAAGGATAGAGCATACTTTTTGACGGATTTTGCCGTTATCCGTATTTCCCTCGGGAGCATCGTTCGGGAGAAAGAGGGAATAAACTGGCGAGGTGAACGGCGCCCTCTGGCGGCCGCGCAAAAACAGTTTACGTTTTTGCGCGAGGAGTTTACGAGGAGAGCAACAAGAATACGAAGGGAAAATTCAAATCGCCCTAATGGTTTGGGAGCAATCACCAAATCTGTATTTTGAGCTTTTCTTTTTCTGCTCCTTGTTTCATTTACTTGGAAACGTAGACCTGCAGTTTCTTATAGGCAATGCATTGAGCCTATGTTCGGAGATAAATGAAAAGCACTGTATATTAAAAACGTTACTTACAGCTTCACGAGCCTGTATCAGTTGCTTCTCAGCGCTGAGTTTCTTCTTCATGTAGGCCTTATTTTCAATCTCGTACGTCAACTGCAGCCACTGTTGAAGCCCGTGTGGCGGAGACCAACATCGATCTTTGAGTTCGCCTTCAGCCAGCGTCAGTTCGTGCCTTAACATCTAAAACATGCGACAACCAACAAGTTCAGTGCTGTACAGTCATCCACTCTGAACTATCAGTTATTACATCAACAACTGCTCTGATTTAAAAGCTGATATTACAGATTTTACATCAAAAGAGCGTTCCAATGAGTGGCGCTGAATTAAACTAAATCACATACCACTGGTACTGAGCGTCAACGAAAAAAAAACTCATTAGCAGACATAAAATTCGCAAAACGAATTCAGTGCTTACCTCAATTTCCGCCTCCGCACTCTTCTGCAACTGCTTGACCAGATTCTCCTTCTCGACGACGACGGTCTCCTGCTCCGCCTTCGCCTTCTCCAGCTCCTTCTGCACGGTGAGGAGATTCTTCTCGGCGCTCTGCAGCCCCTCCATATCACAATTCATGCGCGACAGGTGCCGCTTAAATTTTTTATTCTGCTGAATGGCATACCACATGCCAATGCCGCCGACGATAATTAAGGTCATCAGCGTGATGTCCTTCCATCCGTGCCTGCCATCTGCAACAGCGGCAAACACACAACAGCCACACAAAACGTGCAAAACTCAGCCATCGCGGCGACAATACCTTTCGGCGGGCCGAACAACACAACGTCCATCGCTTTGAGCGAGATTTTCTGCTTGTGGATAGGATCTTTGATGCCAAGGACGCTCAGATAATGCATGTTATTCACCGCCAGCCTGGAATCGCACATCAACGGCATCAATTACGGCGAAAAAGCGCACATTATTGCGATCGCATGCGCGGATTTTAATTACCTGGGCAAATGCGCGCCGGCGACTTTATTCTTGATGAAGTTATCCACGTACTGCGGCAGCTCCACGTTCGTCGCCAGCCATTCCGTCGTCTGCTCAATGGTCCAGTTGTGCACCTCCGAGCGCAGCCATGCTTCCCATAGCTCCTTTACTGATATGTGCATGTCATCATTGTGATGAAAGGCCTTCTGCCGCTTCTCGTAGCCGGAATCTAGTTTCAAATCTTCGCGCAAAAACTGCAAATTGAGATGTTTTTTTGATTTGAACTCGAAGTTGAACAAAATGAATGCAAACATACATCACCGGTTTCTGACAAGTCTATATTGCCATTGGCATCATCATCCAACTGCTCATGCAGCGCCCGAATGGCCTCCAAGCCCAGGTTGTCATTGGCGGCTAAAGACAGGCAATTGAAGTCATCATTGTTGCAGGTTTCATGCAAATCTAAAACCATCATCTCACACTCAGTTCAGAGTTCAGTAATAATTGCAACAATGCAAGGGAAATTATTTGAAATGCTTACTTTCATTGTCAACAGCCTTCGATATAGTTTTACTAATCATGGTATATGTGTTCTCACTGCTGCTGCTGGTGTCCTCCCTTCGGTATGGTGGCTCCTGCTCATGTGGCACACTTTGAAAGGCATCCACCTGCACGTCACAGAAGCCATCGCACCAGTAGATCGTGAACACCATCCAGAAGAGGAAGCGGCGAAAATGCATATTGCGCGGCGCGCTTGCTGCCCTGCGGTGGTGTGTAAGGTGGGTATTTATTTTTGATTTTGGATTATAATCAGCACCAGCCACCGACTATAACCTCAAATCGCACTTTCAATTTGCTGCACTTGGCTTTCAACGCTTTCAATTTTGCTAATTTCATAATCGCAGCTTTTCGATTATACGCGACGAACGGACGACATTTGCGATGGGGCAGGCTGGTAGGCAGCAGCAGCGGCGGCGTCTTGTTCGTTTTAATAACCCAATCGGTTCGTTATGCTCCTGCTGCCCTGCTGCTGTGTGTAATGCAATGATATCTAAAAATTTACGGTTTGCTTCTCAAGGTTAACGATTTGTAATATCGGCAGCAGTGGTACAGGCTTGCGCCAGCGCGGCGCTTTGGTAATGTCATCAATTTTCCGGCGCACCGTTTTCGACGGTTTTTCATTGGAGAAACGCTCTATTTTCTTACCTTTAATCACCCATAAATAATTGCAACATGCTACATGGCGTTTACGACATGGCGGAAATGACTATTGCAAAATTATGAAAAGTTTTGAGTGGTTTTGTGAAAAGTGCGAAGCAAATGTTGACAGTAATTTTGAAATTTATTTTTATGGAAAACAAATGCGAATGTTAAAGGAACAAAAAATACAAATAAAATTTATACTTTTCGCTTTTATCACTTTAAACTAGCGAAGCAGTGAAACCGAATATTAAATCAGTTCTTAAATGATAATCTATATCTATAAATAATTTTTGGTATGAAATAATAGAACAGATATATTTTGAAAACTGAATATTATTGCACTGATGTCTTGTTGATTGTTGTTATCGAGGTTGTTATAATCATTTGAGCACTTCCATTCTAAAACATGTTTTTTATAATAAAAACTAATCATACAGCACACACACAATGCATTTCTAGTTATAAACGACGCGATAAACACTGTAATCATTAAAATTTGTGCAAATTCCGCGACAATACCAATGACACATCACCATGGAACACTCGCGCAGGAAAAAGGCCACAAGTCCGTTCTACTGGTTCCACCGTTGTTTAACTTAACAAATGTTTAGCACTCTGCTTATTTAAACATATACAATATACAAACATTTGATTAGCTAACAATACTCCTCAAATCGATACAGTGTCGCCAAAATTGAATTTTTGGTTTTTCAAGATTTTTTTACAATTTGGCAAAACACTGCGCAAAAAATCTGCGCATTTTATGACTACGATTACATAAAAATGCAAACTTCATTCACAAATTTTCCATAGGTCACACGTTCATCGTCGTAAAATCATCAAGTGGAATCGAAACCGGCTGTAAGCCTGTAGAGACGATTTAGATAGAGTAACTCGATAGTTAATCATTTGTGTTCGTTATTAATTTGGCGAATTGATCCAATATTTGTTTTGGAGCGGCGGAGCGAGCTGGAGCGCGCAATCTGAGTTCATTGTGTACGTAATTAATTTGTTTGCTGGCTGCGGATCGTAATACTCTACTCATGGTCCACCGACCAACTTTAAGTAGAGTCAAACTGAATAAACTGAACGGCCTGAACGCACAACAAGCTTATAAAGTAAAGTCAATATATAATGTCGTTGGTTGCTGTTGCAGATGTTTCATATTTGATTGCCTTGGTCTCATTGCTTCGTCTGCTGGTGTGTGCTTCAACAGTTTTAACGTTTCATATGTCTCAACTCTCCAGTCTCAATTTATATATTCTTATTTCTCGCATTCTTATTTCTCATTTCTGTTTGCAATTCACTTGCTCTTGCGAGTTCTACTCGTCACAAATTGATTTTTCTAGTTTTTTTTTGGCCGACGGATGGTGCGATGCGTCTGATGACAAGTGTTTTTGTTGTAGGAAGCAGCAGGAAAAAGTCCTGTCGTCACAGCGGACGTCACCCCGAGCATATTCACGCACGAGCCACGGGATTAATTCAGAAGTCAGTAGACAGTGTTCATATCGTACTCTGTTGTCTATTGGAAGAATAATTATAACAGAATTATTAATACTCGTAAGCTGAGAGCGATATTAGCGGTGTATTACCTACGACTACAGGGACGCAATTTATATTTAGATTTGCGGGCAATTTACTTTTAGATGGAAAGTCCGCGCACTGAGCTCGAGCGTACATTTTTCCGTAAATTAAAATTGCAAGTCAATCCAAGTCCAAGTCCAACTGTAGCCATTTTCTGTGACCTAAATGTTTCGTTCCCAACTTCCCAAGTTAAATGTACTTGTACGAAAATATAGTATTAATTCAGAAAACTAGTGTAGTTCGAAAAAAACATTTATCTAAATTTTAAACTGCATGTAATTCGAGTTTTCGAGTTGCAAAACGCAATAAATGATTACACCACGAAAGCAGCGATTGCCGGTTAATTATTGTAAGCGGCACGAGTTTTTTTTCCAATGTTTTCAATGTTTTCAATGTTTTCAATGTTTTTCAATGCTCTCTCAATGCACTTGCCTCGACCACGGCATCGAAACGCGCGTTTCATATATGAATGAATAACCTTACGCCTTGTTAAAGGTCGATCATTACAATGAAAATGTATGCGTCGCATTGTGCTAACTTAAGGTCGCTGTACAACTGATCGTGAACGAGAACGAAAACTGAATTTCGACTTTCGATTGGTTGAATGTCAGAAAATTTTGACATTCAGCCAATCAAAAGCCAGGATTCAGTTCTCGTTTACGGGCAGTTATGCAGCGGCCTTTAGTGTAATTACTGTTAAATATTTTCATTTGGTTTAGTCGTTTACTTCGAAATATTGTAATTGAAATAATGCGCACATTTAAAATTGTTGAAAGTGTATTTTAGCATTTACTTGTATAATTAATGCACACTGCATATGTATTATACACACATACGCAGCCGATGACGATTTGTTGGACATTTTGTGAAGATGTGAAGAAAAATTCAAGAATCAAGAATCACGAGTTGAAGTCAGGCTTGAGTCACAACAAAAAGTTGATGGTTTTGCTACTTCCTCATGCTGAGGCCGCAAGGCTTAGCTGTTTGAATCTTTTTCAATAGAATCTACAACAGATAAAACATAAAAGCAACAATTAATAGGTACAGTGTACAAACAAGAAGTAAAATTGTATGTTCCATTATGTAAGATGTTATCGCACTTCGCATCTTCCCAGAGCCAGACAGAGACAATTAAAAACAGGAGTAAAAATGTTAAAAAGTTGCTCATCAGTCTCACTCTCACTCACCATATTTTCCCTGTCAATTTGCTCCTGCTTCTTCCTCCTGTTGACCTGACTATTCGAAACTTTCGTGTAGTAACCAGGTCCGATGCGGTACTGCGACGGTTTTCGCGTATGGCTCGATATCTTATTCATCAAGATCGCATTGTGGCGATCGATCTCTCGCACCTCGAATGCGGTAAATGACTTGTTCTTGCCGCGGGGCAACTTTATGCCATCTCGGGATTCACCAAACGCACTCACATCCGGCGTGGAGGTGGTCACAACGCTCTGCTCGCTGTAATTGTACTCCGATCGCTCCGATGCCTCCGAGCCGTTCTTCTTCACGTTCGAATATTCCATCTCATCCTCAAGCCGGCGCAATTGCTGCTTGGTTGCTTCATGCCGCTGCTTCAACTTGCTCATTCTGTTGAGTATCACTGGATCCACAATGCCAGACATTGTGAGTGATGTAAATTTGGCAATTCTTATAAAGAAGAAGAAAAATGTAAATTTGTTAATTGAACGCGTCACGAGAATATAAAATGGTTTTTAAAGTCAGATAAAATATTTGGCAAAATTATTATTGAAACGTGACACTTCAACTTCAAATGCGTTGGCGATATGAGAATGCTTCGTAAAAAATACAAATGAATGAAATAGGGTGTCAAAGGAATGGGGTAACAAAACTTTGTTTGGTCACTTTGGAAACCAATTCAAACAGCATGGAGATAACGATGTAACAACACCAGAGAAGAACTAGTGAACCTGAAAGAAAAGGGATCGATAGTTATGAAGTTGATTAAAATGTTATCATTTATTAACAGAAAAATATCTAAATATTTTATGTTACACTGTTACACAAAATTATGTATTACTTTGTCAGCGTCTTCTTCGCCTTGTTTCCAACTATAATGCCATGATTCGTCCTCTGGATACTCGCAGTCAAAGACATTTCGAGAATTTTTAGGAAAATGTCGCTTATCATAAACTGCATCACAAACAAAGCATTGAAAAGCAGGTATAACATCATCATACATTTCAGTCTGTGCATAATATCCACCGGACCTGTAGGCGTTCAACAGTCTATCATTTGTCAATTGTCTTTTTAACTTGTGATTCATGTAGGAATTGTAAAGATTCTCATCGTTATTAACCGATGTGATATATTCACCAAGGCTTTCCATTGTTTCAAAGTCTTCAATGAGTATGGCAGACTTTCCATTCGGCAAATAATCCTATATAACAGCAAAAAATCAATTGTATGTAACTTTGTAAAATAAATGTATTTTTGTTTTGTTACCTTTATTGTTTTGGCTCCTAAATATATCGGAATTGCACCGACAATCAATGGCCGCCAGAGTTTCTCAGTAATGTAATCATCACACTTTGCATTCTCAATGGCAATGATGAATTTGTACTTTGCAGAGAGTTTCAGAAGGGATTCAGAGTAAAGTTCAAGTGTTCCATTTAAAGTCAATCTAGATCCAATAAAAATAAAGAATGAGTGTTTTTACTTTTTACTCAAATAGCTATCATTTAAGTAAACATACTCAACTGGAAGTCTTTTATTATTCAAACAGCCACCATAAGAATCAATATTAACATATTTCATCAGCTCTTTAACATAACTATCCCTTTTGATTGGTGTGTCACATGCAGATTGGATGTACAATACAGGTGCCAAATTATCCTGCCTTATCAGTGCATTTTTCACATGAACATCAAGATAATATTCATTACTAGTTAACAGATCCAAGCTTTTCAAGTACTGAAAAGTTATTGGAAATGTACTGT
Organism: Geostiba sp. GC000077; assembly: GCA_030264215.1. Classification (NCBI taxonomy): domain Eukaryota; kingdom Metazoa; phylum Arthropoda; class Insecta; order Coleoptera; family Staphylinidae; genus Geostiba; species Geostiba sp. GC000077. The sequence continues at coordinate 2,468 of JARJDQ010011995.1, read as the reverse complement.
GTCTACTAAATGTTGCTGTGATGTTAAACAATTGCTGCAGTTTTAAACTACGTAAAGCCGGCAAATTTTTAGGAGATTCTTCATGAAACAGTGCCCAGAATACATTGGTATTGTGCCTATTCATGGGGAAATTATTCAAATCCACAAATGACCCATAAAACATTAGCACAAGTAAGTTTTTGTGGTGTAAATGTTCTGAATTGCTGCTGACAATGCATTTTCTTTGTTTGTTACATGTTACAGTCTCTTCCTGTACCCCAAAATCAGTCCACCATAATAAGATTGGATAGTCACTCTCAGTCTCACTTTCAGTCAAAAATAAATAATAATAAATCTAAAATATAAAAAGACAACATTTTAATTTTACAATTAAACATTGTTTGCTTAAAAATATTAGAAAACTTACTGAAAATAACAAATATGACACGAAAGGAACACAACAATACATGAAAAACATAGCTGCCTTCATTTCTAAACTAATTCTAAGTTTAAATTTTTGTTAATGCTTAATTTCTGACCATTTTACGATGTTTCTGTGCATTTTTATGTTTCTTCCACCTTCCACGAATGTGCACAAACACAAATAATGAGGTTAGAAACGCTAGAAACGGTGTTTTATTAATTCTTCTTCCTGGTGAATATAACGTACAGGAATGGGTTGCTATTTTTGGATTTTGCATAAAATTGAAGTCACACGTGCGATAATTGCCGAAATAGTGCGCAAGGTCCTGGTGAACTTTGAGAATTTGAAAATTACGACGCAAAAACGCAGCTTGCAGTGCGCATGCGCAGCACTTCCATTACTCTGCAGGAAATGCGCAGTTAATTTTAAATTAATAAAAACAATACAGTAATTTAACGCTTAATGTTTCAACAGCTGTGTAAGTTTTTAACTTAAGACTTTTATGTTATTTATTTGGATGTTATTTGATTAATTAATGATTTTGACGATGTTGTTATCGGTTTCAAACGGCCATTGATGGTATGCGCATGCGCAACCAATCGGAAGTGTGTAATTTCGGTTGGTAGCAAATTGGCTTGGAAGTTGGGTTAAATTCCCTCTTTCTTGTGTGCTCTTGTGCGGTGAGCAGCGCGGTGCAACACTTTAGCAACCATTTTTGCATTGTCCAAGTCGTGCCAGAGGCAGCGGCGCAAATAACCGTAAGCATCCCTGTAATCATAATTATTTGCATACTTGTGAAACGCATGCGTTCGCATGGCACATCATCGAATCGTAATCCACGCGTGCAAGTGTGAAGAAACGTGCGTGGCGCGTGAAACATGATTTCGAAGCACACGTGCTGGCTGGAAGTCGCGCCGTTTTTCTTTTGTGCGGGCGCCGAACACGCCGTGACAACGGCGTTCGCACATTCCAGCCGACTGTCCGCGGAAAATCGCCGCACGCCGAATTAGCCATAGCCATGCCTCCGTTAGTTCGAGCGTGTTTTGTTCATTCATAAATTTGTGCAAAAACGCTGACATTCGAAAAATTGCTGACACGCTCACGCGTTCACCCCAAAATTGTTTTAATTTCGCTTTCCGTTCTGGTTCCACAGAAATTTGCGCATTACTCATCCGCATTCCATCTGCAAGCCGAGCGCGATCTTCGAACACAGCACACACGATGCGTACGTGAAACTGTTCCACCGAGGTGTTAAGTGAAGGCGCTTTTGCTCTTATGTTTGCAGGTACTCATCACCGATTGAATCATGGCAGCTGAGAACGAGCACGTCGGTGACTGCGGCGAAGACATCGAGGATGTCGAGGAGGAGGAGGGCGTCAATCGGGCGCTGACCTTCCCCGGCGTGCTGGCGGCGATCCAGCAGCAGCGCGCGATGCTGCAGGCGTTGCCGCCGAAGGTCAAGCGTCGCATCAAGGCGCTGAAGAAGCTCCAGCTGGAGCAGACGCACGTTGAGGCGAAGTTCTTCGACGAGGTGCACGAGCTCGAGTGCAAGTACCACCAGCTGTATCTGCCGCTGTACGAGAAGCGTCAGACGATCATCGGCGGCGGACACGAGCCCACCGAGGAGGAGTGCGACTTCCCATCGGACGACGAGGACGAAGAGCTGGCCAAGGAGGCGGAGCAGAAGATAAAGATCGAAGATGGGCTGGAGGTCAAGAGCGATGCTGTGCCGGCCATGGACGAGAACGTCAGCGGCATTCCGGACTTCTGGCTCACCATCTTCAAGAACATCGCCCTGCTCGCCGAGATGGTGCAGGAGTACGACGAGCCCATCCTCAAGCATCTGAAAGACATCAAGACGAAATTCATTGAGAAGCCAATGGTAACGCTTCACCTACAAACCACCTATTATAGACCGGGCGCTAGACCGTGCACTAAAAAGATACGGCCTAAAATATGTTTAAAAAAAATAAAGTTGTATATGTTTGGCTGTATATTTTTAGTGCAACACTCTGTATACTTGAAAATATTTTAGGTTTGGGGAGATTTCACTTCGGAACAACTA
>JARJDQ010011922.1:0-10966 GCA_030264215.1 Geostiba sp. GC000077 | reverse complement strand
TTTTTTCCTATGCACGGCGTTACGATAAACGCACAGTATATATTCTTATACCTCAAACGTGTGGATATACCGTTCCTCCCAACCCACAGACCCACAGCACACCGTGCATGGAGTGTATCGATGCCAAGGGGTGAGGTGCACCCCTGCAGAACAAATCGGTGTATAACTGTGCCAGATCGTGCTTCGCGCGAGGGTCGGATTAATCTACATGTCTGATTGTTAGCGCTTGCTGACTAACGCCGCTCGCGTTCAATTCGAAAACGTTTCACTCACGACGCGCACGCCGGCCCGTCCGCCGTGCATGAAGAATCCCCGACTTTGGATGACCAAACACACCATCGCATTATTGGATTTATTTCCCTGCCGCCCGGCCGTGAATACGTTCCGCATACGATTACGCTTATGCGCACGTGTATTGTGCGCGCGCGATTAATTCACACTCGCCTGATTTTTATCTATAAATAAATGCGATGGCGCGTTATTTTAATTCCATTCTGCTCACTGCGGATTGAGTGTTTAACTTCATTTAGCAGCCGCATTAACATTTTGATGGACGTTAATCAATGCGATATTTTTGCGATAACAATGCGCTAAAAACCGTCACCGTATATAATATTTTGATTGCCGTTTTCCAAAAACGTGATGGAGCTTGCGCATATTTAATTCTCATAAATTATATAGGAATTAATGCAGGTAGAGTGGCACGGGAATAATATTTGCGAAATTTCATAGTCATTGTTGTAAATATAATGCAATTATACCAAACACACGGTATTCGGCGCAGGGTCAATAATTAATAGTGAAATGCAGGGGGGGTGCAGTGTGGGAATCATCCTCTTCACTTGCGCAGCGAATTTTAATGAATCATTGTGCAGGGATTCAGGGATTCTTCTCCAGCCCAGCAGCACGTGTCGATAGAATTACGATAACAACTGGATGGGGGCACGTGCGCCAAGGTGATGATGGTCTGGCTATAGCAGTGCCAGTGCGACATCAATCAGCCTTAAAGAGCGGATAACGAAGTTTATGCACACGCAGCCAAGCCTGTCCATAGTGTATACTTGTATACGCTGAAAGGATACAATAATAGTGTAGCCATAATGAGGCGTTTCTTTTTGGCATGCTGCAAAGGAGGAAGCGCTCGAAGAATGAAACGCATCGCAGATCGCATAAAACACATCGTGTTGAGCAATAATGTAGCGAGCAATATTTTATTAGATATACGCACTCATTACATTAGTGTATAAATAGAAAATGGAGTGGCCATTATACGCGACGACGCGAAAATGGGCGAGGGATTCCCCACAGCTCGTACGGAGCGCAAACGTAACGTACATTTGTTAGCGGCAGGCGTGCTGACCAAATATATCTTGCATTCCGCAGACCCACAGAGTAATTGTTGTGTTATCGATATACGGTATGTCATGTGGATGAGTGTGCGGAAATGGAACTTCCAGCTCATTGCGCCAATGTGATCACTGATCACCATGAGAGCCATAAAGCAATTTCTTTCCATTCAAATCATTGCGAAATCCTCGAAATAACAGTTGGGCTGCTATAGTAGAGGTTCACTAGGATGGACAACCTCAGGTCACAATGACGGTGGTTGGAGGCTGCGTTTAAGTGGGACGGCGTTTCGTTTCTTCGAAGGACCGGGAATCGCAAGCATATTCACCTCGAGGTGACGACCGGCGGCGTCATTCAACCCCGGCCCCCCTCCGGTACGTCCACCACAATGTATACCACCTATTATATTAAATCAACGAGTGGCCGCTGGCCTTGCGCGGCTGAAAGCTTTTCAAAACAGCGCCGAAGTTGGTGAGTTGGTCCAGCGGCCGGATACTCGACTCGCCTGTGTATCATTATCACCTCGGAGCTCGGACGAACAAAGGAGATGAAGTATGGGCGAGTAGTCCAAGGCAGCAGCGAGGAAAAAAGGGCACACACTTGCACAGAGAAGCGAACTGCATTAGAAGTCGTCCAGTCGCCCACAATGTACACAACTGGCGCCCGAGCTGAGCCCGAGCGATGCAAAAGTACAATATGAGAGAAAAAGGGCGCGCGCGCGCGGAAGTGCGCCTCCAACGGATTCGGGTGGGCGACGCAAGGGGGAAATGGGGTTACGGTTTGTGATGTTTTCGAAATATGGTTTCGTTCCATTACATTAAATTATATACACCACTCGCTCTCACGTCTTCATCGTTTCTGCCTTTACTTTGCTCCACCACCACTACCATTCTCCCGATAGGGATAGTACTACAACTACGAATCATCTCGGCGGCGGCAGACAAAGAAGTCCATTCGGAAAAACAATACTTTTTTTTAGTTATTATTAGGGATCTCCGAATCCATGCAGTGTTCGAGCGTCGGGCGTAAGGAAATAAAAATAATTTTTTACTACCGCCCATAACTCATGTTTATACATTTTCACTCTATAATCCCTGCCCCTGCTTGGAAAACCTCTTTGGGTGGGAAGTCGCGCACGAGAAAAGTTTTCACGCCATACAATATAGTGTTACGCATGTACCACTTTCCAACCTTGCTCCCATTCAATGTCTCTCAACTCTTTGGCATTGGATAAGTGTTGTAACAAAGTTATGCCCGGAACTGCTGTTTCGCATATTTTTCTTGCTTTCGCCCAAATTTTTTCAACTTCATTCCTCACTCCGCACCACGCGAGTTTTAAGTTATAATCATGGCCGGCGTTTACGCAAGCAAACAATCACCCTACTCTGGGGCCGTCCTTAAAACGCCGTGTTTGGAATTGATGAAACAACTCTTCATCTGGAGCGGCAATGAGCGTGCGGGAGATGTTTCCTCCGCCCTCGCGCGTCTGCTTCCTCAGCGGCTAGATATGCCAAGGGATCCGGTGGCGGGAACTTGTCGAAGTACAAACAGTCGGCCCCGTTGACTTTTGGGTGAAGGCGAAAAGGGGACATCCGTTTGCGGACCACACAGATCACGGCAGTTGCGGTCAGACTTGCAAGACACTCGCAAGATAAATAACGATATCTATCCTTCCCAAAACCGCTCCCCAGCTTCTTCTTCTTCTTGTTTCAACGCTCAACGCTAAGACGTCACTAATGACCGAAACTCGCAACGGCTGCGATATAAACTAGAGTGGCGGAGGCCATCCGCTCGCCGGGTGTAGATAGAGGGAATAGGGATACTATACGTGACAAGTCCCTTTTTAGTGACTTTAGTGATAAGCGGTCGCATGATAATAAAAATAATAATTTTATGGCCACTCATAAATATTTGCGCGCGGTGCGGAATCGAAGTCAGCGTATTTTGATTAAATAGGCTGATACACGCGTGGCGGGCCGTGAAAAGACGCAAACTGCCCGTCAACAAACCATCCCAAACCTCGCCCCCACCCACCAATCCCTGTCCGCGCCAGGCCCCCGCACAGCGATGCAGTAAATTAGTTATGTCCATTTGGTCATTATGGACGTAATTCCACAACCTGAATGCAATAGCACGTATTTTCCAAGCGAAAAGCAGCAAAATGCCCGAACTGTCAGCTGCTGATCTGGTCCTAGCATATATGGCATACTGATGTCCTCCGCGTTATCCTTTGTATCGCTTATGAGCAGTAAACCAGGCGCGGTATGAGGAGGCTATGAGATTTTCATCAAGTATGCAAATGAAGGAGAAAATTACTTTTCCTATATAATCGTCATTATTTAGACATTGACATCGGCAGCCCCCGGGAGCCGAACGGTGGGGGCCGTGTGTGCGATGTGATCATCCACATATTGCTGTTTTTCTCAACATGGCCTGATGTGTCGCCCCCATGGGTTTGCCTCCGTCTGGTGGGCCTTTTCCTCTCTCCTGATGATGCCCCGCATTATGCAACATAAACGTAATGTACACATCCGTTCAAAACTTATATCAAATATATTTCCAAAAGCCACCAAACTCAATATATCCCCAAGACTTAAGATGTCATCGCATAACAACCTGAGGTGACCAAAGCCTCTTCCAATTTCCGAAGTAGATCATTGGAATTGGGCTAAAAATACAATCCAGGAATTTTCGAACGCAAATGTACACAGCCAACACGAAATACCGATACTAATACGATATGATGTGAGGGAGGTATCGCTCGCTGTGCGGAGGCATCAGGAATGAGCGCAGATCGACACAATCTGTTGCGTCCTCTCCGCTTGGCGTCCTCTCGGCAGGCGATGTTTACCTAATGGAGCCAAACGAGATCGTTACGGCGTTGCCGCGCCGCCGGTTTGCTTGTACGCCGTTTTTTTTTTTAATTTCGAGGGACGCTTCGTGTTTGCCGTTTAATTCGACGTATATTTAATTAAACCTGACGACCGCATCGTTATGCAGACCATCCCGCGGACCAAGATCGGCTCTATACGCTGGCCAGCAGCGAGAGGGCTGGTTTCTGCGCCATTACAATCGCGCCGCATGAAATAATTAATTTTTCGAAAATTTTAACCGCCGTATATAAATTTGGGTCAATTAAATTTTTACACTCGCACAATTATTTCTGGTGCCTCTGGCGAGGGATTCGTGGAAAACGTTTACAACTCAACCATACGTTGACTTTTTATGTCAACTGGGGGATAATCAGTGGATTGGACATATGGAAGCATAAAAAGTCATTTGGGGACAAAACCATACAAGTCCTCTAATTGCTCAATATGCAGAAAATATTACGTTTCTTGAATTGTTGATTAATATTGAACTATATAGCCTAGTATGTTGAACGTGCAAAGATGTTAAGCATGATATATTGTGTTTTGCTCCACGGTATGAGGGGGAGTGTAATAGAAAAACTCATTTGGACGCGTTCTGGTGCTTTGTTTACCAAGCCGCTTCAGTTAAAGCGCCCGCCGACAAATCCGCAACGCGTATTTAGCGGTATGGAAAAGAGTCATGCGGAGACCGCTGGATACTCCACTATCCACGTAACGGTGGACGGTCATGACATGGCAGGGTGGCTTAAAACCTGTCCAACGCGCCCCGACCTCCTTTCATTACCGTTTTGGGCGGCTCGGCTGCGAAAACGTTTCAATAACTTCCAACGTTCCAACTCTTCTCCAGCCGTCGACCTCACCCGCCGCTGTACCTTCCTCATGTGTCCCACCGAGTTCTCTTCATATCCGCTCCCAGTGTGCAGTGCAGCTGGGCAAAACACGGATGACCGCATCCCCTCCCCCGGGAGCCCCGGGGGTGTCGGGAGAGTGTTGCGCATGGTGTTTTTAACGCGGTCACGTGATGCGCTGCTATTACCGAGGACAGCTATAAAAAAGCACCAGCAAAAGAGCACTAAAAAAACGATCGTATAAAATCATATCGTTCGCGAGTTCTATATCGGCTAGCTGCTACTCCTACCAAACCCCTTATCATCGCGTATCATATTGCCATCGTCGTATCGTACGAATCAATTTTCATTCGTTTGCCTTTATTTTCGGACGGACCAATAAAACTTGTTTCGATTCGGATATATAAATTACCATTCGAAACGTATGTATAATATTAGGGAGGACGGCATAATATACCGATAAGACACAATAAAATCAAGTATTAGATACATGATAAAAATGTATAACGCTAACCTAACCGTGCTTATCTGCAATTGATTCCTTGTTTCCGCTGCCTCTGGAACACCCATAGACAGTGAAGGAAATAAGAAATAAGCAAACGATTTGCAGCACGATGTGATGGCATTTAATATGGGCATATGGCAAAACCGTTGACGTCTAGCTTCCAGCAGTTGGAAATGAAATAAATCTATTTACTATTTGCATGTAAACTAATCTTGCTGCCCGCTTGCCGGTTTTTCACTCATCCTGCCCCCTGCCCGAGACCTCGGAGTGCAACCAATATTTTTAAGTTGCGCTAATAAAGCGCAGCACCAAATACCAAACGCAATACGTCATGTTTCTGCGCTGTGTACCCAATGCAAATACAGCTTAAAAGTAGCGCCGAAACTTTAAAATATTAATAAAGAAGGCAGAAGGCAAGGATGCAAAGATGCGACGAGCATTACGCACGCTTGTAAAATGTAGCATGTGGATATTTCTCGACTTTATATTACATGTATGAAAGCGATGTTATACAAATCTCAATGTCAACAGACGCGCAGCGCAATACACAACGCGGACAACATATCCAGGCACTGAAGCCAAATATGCATCCAACATCCATGACATGAACTTCGCGTCATGTCCTGGTCGAGCGAATAAAATGTCGCACAATATTCTGCGGTGAAACACTTGATAACCCAGTTGCATTTCCATATGCGACTGATTAACGAAGAGCCAAACTCTATCTGTAGTGAATGTCTGAAAACCACATTTTTAATATATGGTAATCCAAAAAGTCGGGATAATAGGGTTGTCAAGTGTTATGCAGAAAAAATATATGTTGTTCTTCTTGAAAAGTTACATTACTGAGATTTTTTTGCGATTTTTTGAAGCCTCCAAACGGTCTAAGTTAAATGACAAAGTTTGCGATGAGTCACACTACAACCGCTTCTAACTTCTGCAATGCTAAAACCGGTTGGAGTATGACTCATAGGATAACATTTCAAACTTTTTTTTAACCGATAACAAGGGTTCCTTTCCATGAAGAACAACTTTTTTTTTCAGCATAGATGTAAAACGTCCATCTCAATTTTTGTTGGTTTCATTTTCGAAAAATAGTTATTTCTGTATCAAGGCAGTAAAGGCAGTAAAGAGGACTTTACTGCTGAGGTACATAATACATTTTTTTCGAAATCGTTTAGATTGAAATTGAAATTAGATAAATTAATAAATTATTTATTAATTGTGAACGGCAGACTGTCTGACATGCATAGTCTGAGTGAGGGACCGTGTAATGAATCTTCTAATCTCTTTCGATTGTTGCTCTTATATTTTACTTTAACGCCTAGGCATAGAAAAGCTAATTTAGTACCGATTTTAGTTAACCTTAGTACCGATTTCGGAAAAAAATCATGTTTCTAGTTAAGCAAAAATTTTAGACAGTCATTTTAAAAGAGCCTTAATGCGTAAAATGCACAGAACGTTTAGTAAACAGACGCAGGCATTAGCAGTGAATAAAGGGCCCCATTCATTCCTTGCACCGCCGACGGCCATCCATAATGGGTCTTGTATTACACCTCCATTTAAAAATAACCTCGCATTTATCTCAATAAGCCATGTGTGATGGCACAACATGGCAGAACTAACGAACAATATGGTAGCGCGCATAGGCGCGTATGCGCCGCACGATAACGGTATAGTAATTACACGTGGTCATTTTAATTATAAAACAAAAAGACCGCGCCGCGCACCATCGCAACGATATGCAGCAAAAAGAGCCATCGGCGACGGCGGCGGGTGCTAATCTGTTTTCTCTCTGCCACATCACCATCCCATTGAGTCCCCCGGACCGGTGGAAGGGTTTGCGCGGCTTTTAATCGACACAGCGGTGGAAACATCACACTTCAAACGCCGCGCCGGCCGCTGTGCTTTTTTTACCGCCCGCCGTCCGTCCGTCCGTCAAAGCCTCGCAGCAGGCCAGCAAGCCAGCAGGTTTTCCTATTTTGCTGCTCACGCTCACTATCTCTCGCCCATCAAACACACTCGCAAATATAAAAAGCCACAGCGCTCACACGTATGAGTGTAATAACACTGCACTTGTTTCAGCTTCATACTCAATTAATGTGCATGAAGTCGCCGCTCGGCAACGCAGCGAAAAGTTAGGTTGTTAGGTACGAAATGAATCTTTTTTTCCCGCCGGCATTCGCATTTACAGGACGCTCTAAAATCACCAACCGCAAGAAATCTCGTAATGATTCAATACCGCACGGAAATTGGGCGTATCGTTTGAAGTTTCCAATCGAGCATGAGGAAAAAGTGAGGTTATTAGGCGCAAAGTGCGCGAATCAAAGGTTTTGGATACACGGACTAATAAATGTATATTCTCCGAGTGAATGAGTTTGGATTACTCTGGTCCAGGTCTTATTACGGAGCCACCCCCGCACGGGAAGTGGGGCCCGGCGAATATTCGCAATATAAAAGAGCTTTTGTGGTCCCTCCCCGGACCGTTGGGTGTTCGTTTCTGCGGTTCGCCTATATATAATCATCATCATCAGAAATTAATATGAAATTCGCTCATGTATATGCAATTATACGGCAGCCGGATGTTTTCGGAGGCCAGCGAGAAAGCGAGAGGGTCGAGGCATAACATCGTATTATACAAATTTAGGTTGCGTAGGTATAGGCGCTTTGGCCTGCTGCGGAGAGGTGAAAGCCGTGCGCAGCACAAAAGCAAAGCGGGGAGGCGAACGTGTGCAGTGGCCTTTTCCCAAAACGCGGGCGCGTTATTGAATGTTATGCTAGCTGGAGGCAATTTCATCATCGGCATCGGCATCATCATCGATGGGTCCTGATATCGTGCATTATACACGTATCAACACGCCGGGTTGTAATTGATCAGTTCGAACGTCCGGAGCAGGGATTCATCAGAGGCAGCAATTTTGTTAATACCTAGTGGCAAATGTTAATCAACCTGCAAAATATTTCATCTTTCTCGAATACGATTGACTCCCAAGACGAATTCGAGTCACGGGAGAACTCTGTTACCTAACATCTCTTGTAAAAAATTCTTCCCAAAATGCTACTATCGTGAAATCGCCATTGCTAAAACAACATGTCACTTTTTACGATGTGAAATAAGGCTCTAAAACCATATTTGTCAATGTGCTACTTCAGCAGGACCTTGAGATAGAAACAGATAGTCTCTTACACCAGTCTCTCACCCAAACCCTATGAAAATATTTGCTACAAGTTGGATACCTTCATATGATTGGAAGAATACATATCTATGGAGCAAGTGACTGCAGAATTAGAATGATCGGTTTCCTGGAGAGTTCTTGATCATTCAAAAAATCTAAAGGGACCGAACAATTATGGGGAACCAATAAAATGTTTCGTCATATTAGAAGATTAGAACGTTCTTCAAATCTTACTTCAAATCTTACGACGTTCCAATGTTGTCAGGTCCACGATTCAATGACCTTCAATGACGTCATGTTATAGACTGCCTTAGATAGTCGACACAAATATTCTCCCCGCTTTGGTATTTGAACTTGGATCCTTCGGATCTAGGACTAAGATGGTAGACCGCTGAACCATGGAGTCCTTAGCCTTAACCTAACGGCAAATGTTAATTAGCCTGGAAATTTGTAACCCTTCCGGAATGCGATTGTGACTTTTTTTAAGCCAAAGTTAAAGCAAAAGGAAGCTGAACTAGAATGATCTGTGTTGTGGAGAGTTTTTGATAATTCTAAAGGAACCGTAAAGAATATAAGAAACTAAAAAAATGTTTCGTCATATTAGAGCAAGATTTAAATCTTAACGCTCGACGACTCTAACCTTGAATTACTTCCTTACAAAGTCGATATTCTCCCAGCTCAGGAATTTAAACCTGCGACCATCGGATTTGACACCAAGATGGTTGTCCCTTGTCCGTAACTTAACCTAACGGCAAATGTTAATCAACCTGGAAATTAGTAACACTTCCGGAATGCAATTGTGCCTTTCTTTAAAGCCGAGGCAAAAGGTGTGCCTGATGATTTTTGCCTCCCAAGACGCATGCGAGTCACGGAGGAACTCTGTAAATGGCAACGATTTGTAAAAGTCCGGCCGGAAAACAAATGCTCGGTGCCGTTGTTTGGAATGAAGGGGAAAAGAATGTGCTGAAGATTGAAGAGAAGAAGAAAGCGCACATTTGCAGAAGGAAAAAATGCATAGCCCGTTCCCCGTTCGGGATTGCCCTTTGGTGGCTGCTAGCGAAGAGAAGAGACAATTTTCTGTTCCATTTGACGCCGTCAGTTATACCGCTGCGTTGTCCCTGCGCTCCGGGCGCGCGCAGTTCGGGGTAAAAATGCCGCTTTAGGTGGCTCGGCTAATTAGACTCAATAATAATTAACGGCCTAGAATAAATCACTATAAACGCCGCTTTAAAAACTCGCTTAAAGTTTTAATTTACGGAACGAAGGAAGACAGTGTGCGGCCCTGTCGTTGGCGGGACGAGTACTCTTTTTTTCTCCCCGGGTTGTTTTTGTTTGTTTGTTTTTGGGTGGATGGCATTTGTCGTGGATTTATCGAATGCAATTTAAAATATATTCGCTATCGCCCAGGCATAATATCTTCTTCTGCAATGGGCGCGGGAGGGCCGTATAAAGAAAAGAAACGGCAGGAATGTATCCCTTCGGTGTTTGGGGGGCGGCATGGAAAAAAACAATACCTTAAAAACATACACACAATGCCATCCGGAGACAATGAGTAAAAAATATATACGCGCCACACAGGATGACGGGAGGGCTTCGGCGCTTAAGGAGAAATGATAAACGCCTGCGAGAACGCGAAACGCGAACCCTAGCGGAGAGAGATTGTTGATGTTATCGGTTACGTTAAACTATACACCCCCGCCGAATTCGGAGGCACGAAGGCGCCTCGAAATTGCGATACACGCGGCGCGCCCATCAAAAAACGCAGAAAAGAAGTTCGCAAAAAAATGTACGCAGAAACAATAAAAGCAAACGGCTCGCAGCACAAGCGCCCTACTTCATTTTGATGCCGCTGCCGCCAAAAGTGTAAAGTTGTAAACCTTGCCAGAGCTGGGAAAATATAACAGAATGAAACAACGAAACAAGAGTTATGTCACACGTCCCAGGTAGAGCCTGGATACACTAGAGTGTGTATATACTGTATAGCAAACACAACCAGGATGTTGTGTAAAATTTTATTATATTTATTATAGGTTCAAGTCATAAAAGAGTCAAGTGCAAAAAGTAGAGTAGTGAAGCAGAGCAAACCTGTTGTTTTTTATAATCTGTCAAGAGTCGAAGCTCGAACGCTCGAAGCACAGGGAAAGCAAAACGCTAAATGCAAGTTTACGACTTTTAAATGCCCTCCACACTCCACGCTGGAGGAGCCCAGAGCCCAGA
>JARJDQ010011920.1:0-19054 GCA_030264215.1 Geostiba sp. GC000077 | reverse complement strand
TAATGTATATAAGTGCAAAACAATTGCGCAACAAAGGAAGTACGAAGGAGATAAGAAAAGGAATAGACAATAATTGCTCGTCGACGCGCTCGCAGCGAGCAATTATTGTCTATTCCTTTTCACACTGTCTTTGTTTGATCACGCGATATGCACTCTGACTGAGTCTATGCATGGCAGAAATTTGTAGTAGTGAGGTTATTCCGAGAAAATTGAGTTATATAGTAAATTAAATGGCGTAATAATAAGTATTTTGAATTCTAAGTTAAAGCATTCGAAAGAGGGCTTCGAAAGAGGGCACTATCATTCCCCACTGATAACTCAATTTAAAAAAATTGAGTTATGTAGTTCTTCCGAAAGGTAACAGAATTTCTTTCACATATTTTCTACACTTTTCTACAGCTATCATCAGAATTTAAACTTTTTACTCCGATTGTAACGCTGGAACGACCTTAAGATATTTTAAACTTTTCTTGTTTTGTTGGTGTTTTTGATTGGCTGTGTTGGGTATGGATGGGGAATTGTAACGCCACGCCGCCGCCGACTACCCTCATTATTTCAAAGAAAGCGTTTTTCCACGTTCATAGTCCTCATTCCATTCCTTCGGTTTTTATCCCGCAGTCCCGCATGGCTTTTTTGGGCTCTTTCAAGTCTCGCAAACTGCACTCTCGTGCAGCATTTCGCTTACTTCGCCCGGAAAATGAGCTTGTTAATGTGTTTATGGACGTAATGCTGCTCGTTTCGCGGCGAATGCCGCTCGCCGCCAATCTTTTTCGCCAACCAAACGAACGGAAAACCATTTTATAACAATTTAAAGCCCGCGCCAAGCGCCATGTATTTTATACGCACTGCCGAAAATAACCAACTGCATTATAGCATTTATAGCATTATATTTCCTAGCATTCCACTCTAACAACATCTACATTCTACATATTTTAGCAGATAGCTGGTAAATGCAATGAGAAGAATAAACATTTCTGTGGTGTGGTACTTTTTTCGATCGTTGAATGAGTGAACTTGAATGGTACATTATTGAATAACATTATTCCAACGTTACCGAAGTTTCGACATCGAAATCGAGGCTCTAGGCTGCTGGCGAGGAAGTAAAGTATTCATGGAACGATGGAACGATGGTTCCCGTTAAAAGTAAACGCAAACGATTAAGTGCCATCGACTGACGACTCTGACTCCGGACAATATTGTCGCAATGGGTTCTGAGTTCTCAAGCTCCATACTGCTGTGAAGTGAGTACATTTGTACATGTACAATGTGTACATAGAAAATTCACGTATGCATGTTAACTGAAATAACCGACGCGACAAATCAAACAAAATGCTGTGTGGGGACGAAGAAGTGGGGACTTGTTGAAATCTTGAAATAATAGAAAGTTTCCAGTCCTCCCAGGCCTCCCAGTTCACACACAGTCAAATGTGAAATGCCACGATGGGAGCAGTAAGTGATGAATTTGTAAAAGTGCTCATCAATAGAACAGGGTGTGTATAAATTCACGGAGAAAAATTACACAACGCGATTCTTGGGATAATTCTGAAACGAAAAGTTTGATTAAAAAATGTTCTGAGAGTCTTCGTTTGGGCGAATAAATTTGTGATGCAGTCAAAGAAAATGCAATTATGCCCCCTTTTATCTAAAAACTATGTTATAAAAGTTCTAATTATTTAAACTATTCAACTTTCATTTTTTTCACTGGAGTTTGTAGGATGACTCAGCGTTTGTCAGATAAACAGTAGGCAACCGCACATACGGATTGTGTTGGATGGGTTGCATAGGTCTCGCTGAGTGAATGCTTCATTCTGATTGGTTGTTTCAAAATTTCTAGTGACGCTGCCTTTTCAATCAGATGATGATCTCTATTTCCATGCTTACCAATAATAAACGCATAGGGTAACCATGGAAATGTTTGTTTTAATTGATGTTTAGCTTTTTCACCACTTGGAAGGTTTCAAAGAAATCTGTAACTTTTCACAAGAACGACATATTTTTTTTTTTGGGGAATACCACTGAACAAGCCTAATAAAATTTCCGTTTCAGAATTAGCCCAAGAATCGTGCTGTGTAATTATTATCCGTGAATCTATACACACCCAGTATTATAGACTTGAGACTTCTGTGGGCGGTAATAACAGTTAATAACGTGCATAAATCCTTTTGAGATTCACAAAATGGCGCCATGGCGTGGCGGTCGTAAAGTTGCTAAGCCAATAAAAAACCTGCCCAACGAAATAAGTCGAATATTGTATTACTCGTCTTCGCAAATTACACAACGCGATTTATCTCGATTTATCCGGCCGGGGACCGGCAGCACAGGCATCCCGAAAATCCAATATCATTTTCCATCCCGATATCCCGACATCGAAATAAAAATACATCTGTATATTCCTCAATGGCTTACCCTCTTCCCTCTTCCCGCATCCACCGACAGGCGAGCCGGCGCTGCAAATAAATTCGAACATCGGGAAGAAATGAAAATGAAATAAAACTATAAAATATATCTGCTGCGCGCTGCTACATTTTCCGGGCATTCCACTCACTCATATCCCGAACAAAAAACAAAAAAATGGGGGGACTGCTCGACGCAAGTTGTCAGATTGGTGGACTACATTCGTGAAGTGCTGTAGTCCAATGGAGCCATGGAGCAGTAATATTGTTCAAATGTTCAAGTCGACATCAAACTTGCAAACGTCCAAGCCATCCAGCACACTTCCACAACATGTCCAACGCCCGCAGGCACATTGCATACTGCAAACTGCAACGAACAAAAATTCACCGAGCACCGAGTGCAACAATACAGGTGTAATATACCATAGGTATATACTCGGCATACCAGCGTAAATTGTATTAAAGGGAACCAAACAAAACATTGTTTGCCGATATTTACGACCGCTGTTCATTTGTTCAGCCTCCAAACAAATGGAAACGGTCGAACGACTTGTACACCAGAAGTGTTACGTTACCCTGTTACTGTTACGTGTTACAACATTCTCGATACGCATTTGGAAGGAGATTCAATTGTTCGGAACTTCATTCTCCAGTTGCCAACAAACTCACTTATCTTGTGCGAGAACAAGTGTATGCAGACATGCAGCATCGTAGTTGTAACAGCTCGTAACATTGCCTTTACAGGTATATAGGTTATGCTCAAGCTTGGTTATGTTATGTTGTTTTTGTAACGGCCGTTATTTGATGCTGATGCTGATGCTGGGCATCAGCGAGGGTGTTTTGTTTCCGCCTTTCCGCGTTTCGCGTAATATAGGCGTATGGAAAATGAACGGGCATTTGTTTTGTCATGGCAGACACGTAATCGAACAATCCACTCGCAAAATGTAAACGCGCGCACCTGAATATTTTGGCATTGTTTACACAATCATTAACGAGCAAACATACGTGCGTTCGGTTGGCAGTGCATAATGCAGAGTGGAAAATTGTCACAACATGGTGCATTAGCACCTGGAAATGATGAATGTGACAACAGAAGTGACAAGATGGCTCTACAGTTCCACCGCTCCACACAAAATGGCAGACATTTCAAAGGTTTATTATCTTTATATCTCCTACTCTACATCATCGAGATAGACACAAACTTCTCAATGATGTTTAATAACTTTTCTTTCGATAATGGCATTAGCATATTTATCAAAATTCGGATGTCTTGCAACCACACGTCTGAAATAGATAATCTCTCCAATAAATCCACAAATACTAACAAAGTACCCAACCAGTAAAGCGACTATAGCTCCAAAGAACTTTTGCATGCTCATGATTGCTTTAGGCCCGTCATCTGTAGAAATCTCCGCTGTCAAAGTCGTCTGCATGACATCGTTCAACCACTTTTCAATCAATCCAGCCTCGATCACTCTTCCTATCAATTTATCAATGCTCGGCTTGATGGGCGAGTTCTTCTGCAGCCCAATGGACACCGGCATGTTGATGATGCAATTCGACATGATGTGCAGGTTGCGTTCTTCGGCTATGCGCTCCTCGGTGAGGTTAGCTCGTAACATTTGAAACTTCAATTGGCGTTTGACGGAGGATTGCTTGAGGTAGTGAATGTTTTCGTAGAGCGCAAACTTTCCCAGGGCTACTCTTTCAGTGGCGACATCTGTGTTGTTGATGATCTCAAAGCGACCGCCCAACTCCTGACTGACGGGATCTAGGGAGGTCATGAAGAAGTCTTTATTGAAGTCGCCCCAACCGCCGATGGAAAGATCAGACTTTAGAAGTTGATCTATTGTATCAATCGTTACCCTAAAAAAAGAATGATTAGAAATCATTAATGTTGGGTGAAGATTAGCGTTACTTTGGAGATGGATTTGCCAAGATGGCCGTCATGCTAGCTCGATAGCAAACCACCACTAGGGTACAGTACAACCAGTACCATCCAGTTAACATCCTCAACGACCAACCAGTTGGGACTTTTGGGAGGGAAATCATTAAAATCATGCCGTACGTGTACAAGAATGAGTTGACCCCTTCTCCGAAAAGGTTGAGACCTTCAGGTTCACCCTCTTCTTTTACCACATCGTGTTCGCGTCGCAGTAGAGAATATTTCAAATCTTGGGGAGCGTTTTGTATCATCGGTATGTCCGGATTCCTTTTCTCCGGATGCCAGAAGGTTTTTATCAGGTTCATGTGGAACTTGGCGAGGTAATAGAAGAAGAACGAGATGAAGAACATAGCAGTGAGGACGCTGAACCACATTAAAGGTCTAAAAGTAAAAACATTGGGGCGAAAGACGTCTTAAACATACAGTCATACTTAAAAGGCAATATCAACGTTTTCCACGAGTTATCAGTCAATGATTCGGGCGTTAAAAAGGTCAAACACTCTGTGGTATAGGGAAGTGTTAAATCCATAATGTTCAGAATGTAAGGAGTGTAGTAAAAGTCTCCGAGGCCGATCTCTGCTTTGCTTCGAATCAACTCGCCGAACAGGCCGCTTAAGGAGCCATCTTCTTGTTTATCACCCCAGAACTCTTCGTCGATATTCTCTGGTTCATAAAGCTCCGGATAGAAATTCATCGTTTTTGCCACCGAAGACAAAATCTACAAAATCATTCAATTTTATCACAAATATGGTTAGGAAACATAAACATAACTTAACCTCAATTTCAATCCCACTAAAACCATAGTTCCCTGCCTTCAAAATACTCCTAGAGTCTTTAAACCGGGGAATCTCCACTTTCTTAGCGGCTGGAATATGTTGAAACGTTGCCACCTTCATGCTCTGATTCTTCAGATCGGAAGTTTTATCTCTAAACAAGTTGACCGCCATGCGGAACTTCCCAGCCCGCCAAATGTCCACTCTTCGCGGGACAAGGACACCACGAATCGGTGCCGGAAACGGCACCGTGGAGAGTTCAAACCAAGGAATGGTCTTCTTCTCATTGTTCGGTAATTTTTTCACACCCAGATACTCTTTGATGAAGATTACGTTCACAATACGCTTCCAGATGTAATGGAGATCTTTGTCGAACAAGCGATTGTCGTATAGTATGACAAAATTCGCTCTGGTATCCAACACACGATATCTATCGCCATATTGAAGCAACCGTGACATTTGTAATCCATTCGCAAGGAGGATAATATACGTTTGACAGTCCTGACGACGCACCATCAGTAAACTCTCCTGAGTATCTGGATATGGTGATAATAGGTCATCTTGATCTTCAACTAGAATCTACCTTGAACATTGCGCATTTGCACTAGAATGTTTAGACTCTAGAATTTTGAATATATGCCTTACGAGAAAATAGGATATGTAGCTGTCCATGTTGAGGAACACATCTTCTCGGAAAACATTGTAATAAACCGAATCACAAACGATAACAATGCAGGAGTAAGCGCTGATTGACTTCACCATGATGTCGATGATTAATTTTTCCATTTCGCGGCCTTCTTCCGTAACTTCTTTCGATAATATTGTTTTTCTAAAATGGTATAAACTTTATTTTAACAGGAATTGATAATTTGATGTTTTGTACCCTTGTTTCGGAGGGTTTGCATTTGTAGCTGGATCTTGTGCAACATTTTCAATAAAACCATGTTGTAGTATTAAAAACCAGAGAATGTGATGTTTCCACATGGCGTAGCCTTGCAAACTGACTTGAAGAACCATCAGTAAAATGGAAACCAATTTGGGATGTAAATAGCTTTTGTGGCTTTCGTTCTTCATGCATTTAATATTTATAGCGATTTGGTTTAATTAGAAATTAGGGATTCCATTTCGTGAAAAGGTCAAGAAGCAATCATTGATTTGACCTGCAGGCCTGCAGTTTAAATCCAGTATTCAGTTCAAGAAGAAAATCATCAATTCAAGCAAAAACGAAATATATTCAAGATAAATGTTAGAAATAAGGTATGTAGCGCCATCTGTCGGCGAAGCGTCAAAGGTACAAAGGTTAAAACTTCAATTTAAATTTCTTAATAAAGTGCTTTATTTTTTGTTTATTAATGTATTATGTATTTGTATTAAAATAATAAATGTAAATCTAAATCTAAACATGATGAAAATATCTTCTACGATAAGCTTTGAGCCACTTCGCGTGGAAAAACTTTCGTAATGTTCATCTCCACTTTATTCGCGATCACATCGATGAACTCGTTCGTCGTGATGAAGTCGCTCTCTTTGATGTTGTGCCCTTTGACGCAGAGCGCCAGATCCTTGGTGAGTTTACCCTCCTCGACGGCGCTCAGCGAACACTGCTCCAGCAGTTCGGTGAACTCCAGCAGATCGTAATTGCAATCCAACTTGGCGCGATGCTGCAGGCCGCGCGTCCACGCGAATATCGACGAGATCGGATTGGTCGATGTCTGTTTGCCCTTAAGATGGCGTCTACACGATCCAAAGAATAAACAATTAACACTGTTATATCAAAAATCTAGAAATAATAGGAATAAAACTTACTTGTAATGTTTCGTAATGCTACCATGCGCAGGCTCCGTGAGAATGGTCTTACCATCATGCGATTTCAAGCTGTGCATCATCATCGCCATGGAGCCGAAGCCCTGCCCAATAATATCGCTCAGCACATCACCATCGTAACTCTTCAGCGCCCACACAAAACCGCCGCGCGATTTAATCGCCGCCGCGCACATATCATCAATCAATTTGTGCTCATATGTGAGTTTGGCTTTATCAAAAAGTCGCTTGTACTTGCTATAAAACCAGAATCAGTAATTTGTAAAAGAAAAAAGTGCCAGTTGAAAATACCTGTCGTACAACTGTTGGAAAACATCATAAAACATGGTATCGTACTTCTTGAGATGAGTGTACTTGGAAGCGAAGAAGAGCGGCATTTTGCGCTCTAGTGCTGTTTGAAAACAACTCTCCGCAAAGTTCTTAATACTTTCGTAGTGGTTGAATGTGAGCATTGCGATGCCGGGACCTTTGAACGAATGCACTTCGTATTTGAATTCTTCGCCATCTTCAGTTTCATAAACAATCGATACCTAGAACAGTACAACATAAACAATTACTACAACGCCATGTTGATTAAACAAACCGTTTATACTTTGCCAGGTTTTGTGATGTTAATATCAGTGCCGGCATATTGATCACCAAATGTGTGTCGACAAATAATTATCGGTGCGGTCCATCGGTTGACAAACTTGTTGATGTTGGTGCAAATGATTGGCTCCCGGAATTGCGTACCATTCAACGCGTTGCGAATCATCGTGTTTGGACTGGGCCATAATTTCTTCAAATTGTATTCTAAAACAGTCAACAGACAAACACCATATTAACAATTATGTCATTTATTATTTTAAAAAATGTTGAGTAAAAAAAAACTGATTTATGTTGTTTTCCTGGTTGAGTGGTTGATCTACAATTCTAGTCTATGTATGTATATGTAAATTCAAATTAAATTAGCATAATCAAATGCGCATCGAGACCGGTTCCTACATGGTCCAAAGTATATAATTATAAGACATTTTAACGTAAACTTTAAGCGAATGTAATAATTATTGCGTCGTGACCAACGAATGAATTTGCAAACGCAAAAACAAAGAATGTCTTATCAATTATCACATAATTCCATTTTGTTTCCTCTTTTTATCGCCTTACGTAATTCTAAATATAGATACACATTCTGGTAGCGGACTTTAAAGTGTTGAGTGTGTTTTGCAAAGGTCATAAAGTTCATTATCATGAATATTTTAGCTTTTAACAGTTTTAACATTCAACATTAAATGCTGATACTGGAAGAAGTAGAGCACATCCATGCGTTGGTGTTATCTTGAGAGGAGTTGTAGAAGACATGCGGGTTGATCGCATCATCGCATGGTTTTCTATTTATAGAATATAGAAACGCCATCATGCACATCACGCATGCAAAACCGAACGCACCTCGCGATTGCAGTCAAACTCGTCGTGTGCAAGTACAGTAGTACAGAGAAGTAAAACGCACACATGCCCAGCCAACTTGCAAGTACAATGATCCCTTCTCTTCATTTTTCAAACATTCAACCAAGTCTCTCCAAGTGTAGCCTCAGTGCCTCACCAGTTGCATGCTATAACAGGATACAGTGTGTTTCAAAATGCTGTACACAGTGGCAAACGTCTTTAATTGGTAAAAACTGTAAAACTACTAATTAAATGATTAATTTTGGACAGGTATCGATAGTTTTTTTTTTTTAGGTCGAATGCACTCCAACCGAAAAGATGGAAAATATGAAACTGTAAGTTGGGCACACAACGGCAATAAGCAATAAATAACAGATTAGAAATCTCGAGCTTGACAGTATCAACATCTAGCCAGCTGCACTCTGCTGCAGAACACTTCCCAGGTGTGAAAAGTCGAAAACTCACCTTTGGATTTCTCCTCATTGGGCGTTATCGTCGAGCATTTGATACCGACGTTGTGTTTCAGAATGGCTTGCGTTGCTTCGACAACCACTTCGTTGCCGGTTTTATTCCTAAGATGAAATACATTGTAAATATTAAGTTTATGATCAATAATCAATAAAATTAGTGTAAATGAATGGGCTGTTAAATGTTTAATCATCAACTTCTTTGATTGATATTGTTTTTACCTATTTGCCAAGCTGCAGTCGTAATAATCTCTCTCCAAATTCAAATATGGAATAATAAGCCTTTGTTTGATCTTGTCAAAGATGATCTTGGACATTTCATCGCCGCCAATCTCGACAATCGGCTTCTGCACGATGATTTTCGTCTTTGTCGTCGTGTCTAAATCACAGGATCACAGGCCAACATTACATTAATTACGTTCATCATAATCAATAATGGTAAATGCTAAACTTACAATGTCTTTCATGTTGATCACCACCGAACAAAACTCTAGCTTCGTTCTTCAGCGGCGATGTGGAGCAGAGGATTTTGCTCGCCGCCCTTGCGAGCACCATGATGCGAAATGCGAAACTTGCAAACTTTTCAAACTTTTACTGCCAGCACGCGCAGCACGCCAGTTCGATGCGCTGATTGTAAATACACTTCGCAATTGAAAGCACTTGCTGGCCGCGTGCTCAGGTCATAACAAAGCGGCGTGCAAGCCGCGACATTCGAATGAATAAATGAATGAATAATCACGCTGCGAACGCGGGAGCGAATGCGAAGCACGATGGATCTGTGCACACTTTTGAACAAACTGACGTCGCCTCGTACGCGCTACCATCCCAGCCGGCATGTTTGGCTTGGGATCTAGGAGTAGGGTAGAGACGAATGAAAAAATATCGAAATGACGACGGCGACGCTTTGAAAAGCAAAGTGTAGTGAACTTTAAACGGACCGTAACTGTAACAACAGCGACGACGAGCAACAAGTTGCAGCCGTGTTGCATTAGCTTAATATTTCAATTTGCTCGCACTTTGTATGACTTAAATGACTGTACTTAGAGCTTGCTCAGTGATCAGATGGCAGCGGTAATGACTTATCTGTTTACATACACACAAATTAAACAATTACAATACAAAACCTCTATACGTGCGTCTACTACATTAAAAATACTTGTAGTTTCGGTAATCTTCCAATATTTATCCGGTCACAATACATCGTAAATGGCACGTGGCAGTGAATATATAAATAATATTTTCGATCAATAACAAAACAAAACAGAAACTTAATAAATTTTTTATGACACTGTTGTTGATTTGCAATATCGGTTGTAGTAGTCCTTCAATCGATCCCAAAACATTAATGTGAGCACTGTATGCGGCCCCAAACGGAAATAACAAGCACCGAAGCCTTTGTAGAACGCCAGTGAGCCCTCAGATTGTTGAATTTTCTTCACGCAATTGAGATATCCATCATACAACAGTCCTCTTCCCGTTTTATCAGTACCTAGAATAAACACAAAGAAGGAAATTAAATAAACAACAACAAAATCAACATGTAAAGTTTTACGACGCTCGGACGTTCATACAATAAATAAATGGTTGTAAACAATAACAGGTCTTAAAACGTGCCAATGCCATTGTTCAATTGGAATAAATGAATAAATCAAGCTCAATTTTATATTTCAGTTTCTGGTTGCGTTGCAATTGAATTCGTGACGCAGAGCCAATGAAAATAAATGTTGCAAGATGGCGTCGGCGTCATTTTGAACAACATATATTGTTTTGTTTTCGCTTCTAACTTTTATAACTTTTCGTTTCATTGAACTGGATAGCCTTGTCGGCGCGCGACAACGACCCAGAAAGTGCATACAATGCACATGCAAGCGCAGTTGCACATTGCAGGATCATAGTATTTTAGTATTCTGTTCACCTTGATTGTACAACCGCGTTGATATGAGGTCGAATGGCGTCATGGCGAATGCGGTGATGATGCCGCCGACCATACTCGCCGCGAATGCAATCGTGATGGGTCTGTCTTGAAACGTCGCATGCTTTGCCAGTATTTGCTTGCAATACGCGAAAGAAGTCAGCTGTGCCATTGATCCAAAGCAGGCCCGCGGTATCGATGACGTTGATCCACGAAATAATCCTTTAATCTAGAAATAACATTCATCAAATCATCAATAACAAAATAACTCGCTGGTGCTGCATTACAGAAAATCTAGAATGTCGGTAATATAGGAATTAATTTTGAAACTTTAACATGTTTCTGACAGATGTCACTACTGAAGCATGTGTTAAACTGTCAGTGTCAAGTGTTAGAAAGTAGAAAGTAGCAGTGTTAGAAAGTTAGAAACTAACCCCACCGTCATTCCAAATCGTTCTGAACGCGTGCATCATCCCCTGGTGCTGATGCTGATGCCCGAAGGCAATCTCATTGGCAGCGCGCGCCTGCAGGTGCGTCTTGATGAGGTACAGCGGACTGCCGAGGAACGCGCCCGTCGCCCCGCATAATCCGCCAGCAAGGACGCTTTTGTAGAAGACGATCTGCCCGTCGTCGTCGCGAATCAGCCCGCTGTTGTCGATCACCTGGTAGGACCCCAACCGGAAGCCATTCAGGCCGAGCTGAAACCATAGCGCCGGCACCAGCCCGGCCTGCAGCGCCAGGATGCCATCGTGCTTCGCAATCACGTAGCCGGCGTGGAAGACGTTGCGATAGTGGACGGCGTGCTTTCCGCGCGCATTCAGCTCGCCCTGGAGCTGCATGCGCACCTTCATCACCTCCAGCGGATTGGTGAAGAGCCCGGCGCCAACAGCCGCCGTCCCCGCCAGCAGGTACTCGATCACATCGAACTGGAGCTGAAAGGCGACCGTTTGTACTTTGAATTTGGGGCGACATTCCATTAATGTGTGTATTTCAAGTTCAACGAAGACCAAACATCACGTCCATTAATAATTTTAAATAATAAAGAGTCGTAAAAACTTCTAAACTACACTACATTGCGGATGTGGATCATATATTATGTTGATCCAGTGTTGATGTGTTGTCAAGGTCACCGTAAACATTCGTTTTGTTTCCTTGTACTTACGTTTTGTGCTTCACCGTCAGCTTGTTGATTTTGTGTTGGCGAGTTTTTTGGAATGTTTTGATGCACACTCGCCATTATTACATGCAGCGAGTTTTTATCGCTGCGGCGCGTGTTCGATCGATAACTTTGTTGGTGATTTATGCGTTTTATTCGCGCGCGCACGTCATAAAACAGCGTGTTACATCAGCATGCGTTCGCAACTCGCGGCAAACAGTTCACGGGAATGTGAGGACACCGAGGTAAATCATGTTTCAGCTTCGGAGATGAAATGAGAAGCATATCGCCGTGGAGCCCGTGGACCCAAACCAAAAATAAAGCGAAACTTTTCCCTCGCAACTTTCGTGCACAGAGTGCACAGTCAACGAATGACAAAGCTAAAACCAGCGAATCATTACACTACTCATGACAATGGCAATGGCAATGAAACTCAATCGAAACACTTACGTTGAAATTCTAAAACTCAGATTATGCAAGCACACAGCACATTTGCAATATTACGAGTGTTACCATAATCTAAGCCCAAGTAGAAAATACTCCTCCATCTTAATACAGGAAATGATATTACCTGATATTACAGTTTCCTGTAAAAAAAAACTCTTAATCCTTTTGCCCATTACATTTGTGCGTACAGATAGTTATAAAACACCCTGTTTTTGTGAGTTTAAACTATCTTATCAGTTTCACTTGCGGTAAAAGATTACCATGACGTTGCCCGTGCGTAGCACATACTTGTTTCAACCTATAATTTGTTTACTCTGCATGCCTACACATGGTAATTGCAACAAAATAACACAAACAATTAGCCCAACAAGGAGAAAAATAAATGACAGACTAAAATAAACCGGACATATTGTCGTCAGCGGAAACGCACGCGGAATGCCGATGATGGTAGAAGCATGAAGTGTTCGCCGACGGTGTGTCGTCGCTGGCGGCGTCCAACTCGACGTTCTTCAGATGCAGCCAGACGCAGCTGTCTACCTGCCGCACGGTGGCGCGACGTGTCACATCCGGTTCTAACAAATACCTGTAAAGCACGAAATAAGAAGAAACATATCGCAATATGTGAGATGTATGGGTTGCCTACGCGATGAGATTTTGCAAATGAATGCAATGTGACTTCCATGGCTTGTACGCCGAGACACACAACGAGCGATTTAGTTGATTGCGCAGCATCTTCTTCACATTGCTATCGTCGAATGGCATTGTTGCCGAGATCATAATATACAGTATGCAACCAAGTGCCCAGATGTCGTACATTTTTGGATCGTATGGTACACCCTTAAAAATGAAGGTAGAACTTAATCCTAACCCTAATTTCCTAATCCTAATCCTAAAATCGATTATGAACAATGTTTTGAAAGTGAAATGAATTCGCACTTGTATGATCTCCGGTGCTGCGTACGCTGCCGACCCGCAATACGTGTCAGATAGCACAGCGTCGCCATTTTCGTCGACGCAGAACCGCGCGAAGCCAAAGTCCGCCAACTTCACATGATGCGAAGACGCTAAGAGGACATTTTCGCACTTTAGGTCGCGATGCGCAATGCTCAGACCGTGCAAATAACACACAGCACTAACAATTTGCCTACAACAAAGAAAACAAGTACATTTGGTTGCCTATGTGAGATTGTGAAATTTGATTTGGTGACGCGGGTGACACATACCGAAAGTAATTTTTAGCAACTTCTTCGTCCAGTGGCCCTTTTTCCCTCACATATTCCAACAGATCACCGCCGCGGCAATAATCCATAATGATGTAGATCGCATCGTGCGCCTCGATCACATTGTGCACGGCAACAATGTGCTTGTGATGCAAATGGCGGATAATGCCTAGTTCGCGCGGCAGAAACTTCTGGATGAACTCGTTGCCAGCAAGCTTCTTCTGAATGACTTTGCATGCGACGCGCTCGTGGATGTCCTCCGTATGGCCGCGCATTGCAGCAACACACACCTTGCTGTACGTACCCTCGCCGATGGTTTTTCCGAGTGAGTAGCCCATTGATTTCAAAATGTCTTTCTAAAACATATTAAAATGGCGTTTCGTCGCTTGCGCGCAACATGAATTGGAACGCTTACTTCGTCCGGTGATATCTTGCCCCGTTTATGACAGGTGAGAAGCTTCGCCATTTTATCCAACCTTGAAGATGATCGCTTAGATTTTGTTGATTTAGCGCTGTTACCCTGGGTCAAGGTAGTGAATTTGGAGGGTGGATCAAACAGCTTGCGCAACGTGTTCATCTATCACTGGTTTAATAAATTACAAGTATTTCGTATTGTTTTTTTTATATGGAAAAGTTAAACAAAATTTTTCTG
Source organism: Geostiba sp. GC000077 (assembly GCA_030264215.1). Taxonomy (NCBI): domain Eukaryota; kingdom Metazoa; phylum Arthropoda; class Insecta; order Coleoptera; family Staphylinidae; genus Geostiba; species Geostiba sp. GC000077. The sequence goes on along the minus strand of JARJDQ010011920.1, from coordinate 4,843 downwards.
TGTGAAATTTGACATTTTCTCATGGATCACGTGATGACCAACAAATTACGTCAACCTCACACTGACAGGAACAAATACGAAACTTGGCACATTTGTGGATTGCTCATTTATTTAATATCAATTGTGAAAAAGTCTATTCGATGCAATTCATACCTTTTTACATGCTTATCCTAAAAATACTTGTCTTGTACAGCTCATAGGCGAAGATAGGTCATTAAGTTAGACCACAAGAGAGATTACTTGAACATTTGGTGAATATCTTTGGAAATAAGGCCATGCCAACAAAACGTATACTTGTATTGCTTATCATTATTAAACTTTAATAAAACTACATACTTTGAAGTATGTTTGTCTTAGGCAGTTTCTTCTGTGCTTAAAGAGCTAACAGGCGACATTGGCGCCATTAATGGCGGTCGTGGACGGCGAAGTCCATTCTTACATTGTTGTGCGATAATTGTAGGATCGCGCCCTCTAGTTTCCGGAAGATACAGCCGAATGAAGAAAAACAGACCGACTGCGATGGCGCTAAAGATAAAAAATGACGCAGCACCAATAACACGTTGCATCGTTGGAAAAGTCATGCCGATAATAAAGTTCCCTCCCCAATTGGCCATGCTTCCCAAGGCCATTGCACTTGGCCTTGGCCCAACCTCAAAAAGCTCTGAGCCGATGAAATAGGGAATCGGCCCGAGACCGATGCCATAGGTGAGGACGAAGCCTAACACGCCGAGGACCGAGACGTACGGCATCCAGGAAATTGTTTCCTGCAACAAATAAATCACAATCAACATGGCCAAAGCCAAAATTAAAATTGCAACAGATGGCGCTACTCACAATATAAGTAATGGCCACGCCCAAAAGTGCCAGGAACACCGCAGCTGTGCTACAGCTCAACTGGAAGACGCTTCGTCGATTGAACTTGGACATAACAGGGATTGAAATGATTGCCATTCCAAGATTGATTACCCCAGCGCCGATGGTCGCCAGCTGACTCTGGTTCTCGTCCAGCCCCGCCCGCATGAAGATGGACACTGAATAGTAAAACACCTTCAAACAACAACTATATCGAGCGCCATCTATGACCAAGTGGATCTTACAGCGTTAATTCCAACAAATTGCTGTCCTGCTTGCATGCTGCACACCAACAATATCGGAAGCAACAGTTTCCTATCTGCTAGAACTTGCGCAAGGCTCCATTCGCACTTTTCCGAAGACTGTTCAGCTTGGAGTTCCAGCATATCAGACGTAAGGCATTCGGATGGTTGATTGCGTATTCTCGCGAGTTGTTTCAACGCCATTTGCGTTTCTTGCTTTACCACATAGAGATACTTAGGACTTTCGGGCAAGAATGGCAGCGTCAGCGATGATAGCAACACAAACAATAAGTAAAAGCCGAGCAAATGTGGCCAGGAGTCTTCAGTGCCAAGCACGGTGTTCAGAGACATGACTTGTCCGACGAGGACGCCGAAGGTGACACCTAGCGGACAGAGGACGCCAAGTGCACCACGCAGGCGCAATGGGGCTAATTCCATGAGATACATTGGTACGATACAAGTCGCCAAACCTGACGATAGGCCAACTAAAAGCCTCCCCAGAATCAAGAGTTCCACAGAATTCGAAGCTTTGCATGATAGGAAGCACACTGCGCTGGTGGTGGCTAACAAGGTGCTTATTACAATGCCACCCCTGCGGCCCATCTTATCAGCGCACCATGAGCCACCCAGAGAGCCGATTACACCACCGACGATGAAAATGGATACGATGGCCGACCATAAAATGTCCATAGCGCCATCTTCCAGCGTGACATTGTATCTTTCAACGACACTGGTGTTGCAGAAGGCTTTGATGATCTATGATGCATAGGAAACAAAGGAAAATGCAAAGAGGTTAAAATATTGTAACGAACGATTTGTTATAAGTTATAATCAAGGGGGCTTACTTCAGCCGGTGCATTTACTACACCGATGTTGTACCCCACAGTCAGTGAAGATCCAATGGTGGTGGAAACTCCAGCAAGGATCAAAAGTGGAGTCCAACCCTGGAAAATTAAAGACAAATTGAAAACATAATTAATTCTATAAAATGAGGAATTTCAGTGAGGTTAGTAAGAATAATGAAAATGTGGTCCACAAAAATATGTAAATATTGTTTGTCACAACAGGTTACAACTCACATATTTATTCATTATATTCTCGTAATAAACCATGTTGTTATTTATTTTGTTTATTTGTGTATGTGAGGGATATAGTTGAATGAGTTTCGCGCATGTTTCACGCAGAACGCATCGTCAGTTACTGCCGTTTCGTCTTCCGTTCCTCTCGTTTTGTGTTGCAGGGGACTTGTGTCTCGCGCTGTTGCTATTTGCATTTATGTCTCGTGCGCGAAACATGTTTAACTCACATTTAACTATACATATGTATCCATCACACACAAATAAACAAAATAAACTCATAAATATTTTTTTATAAAAAATAAGCACGTGTAAACCATTTAAGTACATCTTAAACTTGACAGCTAAAATTTATCTTCCACAAAAACATCAATGGTCAGGTTTCGCCGATATTATTTGAATTCGTAGTTTACGACAATGATTTTAGAATATGTATAGATATTTCCAAATAGTTGAGGCCCTTCAAGTTAGGCCACCAAATATACACGACCTTTGACAGCAAGAGCTGCACACGGCTCAACACCCATGCATTTTCAATGCATAATTCAAAATTATAAATAATACTTTTTTGATTTGTTGTGAATGGATAACAAACAGGTAGACAAATATAAGCTATAGCAAGTGATGCGAATGAGACGATGAATGCGTTGTAGTTGTACTGAGCATCTTTGATTTCGTTTGTTATGCATTTGATGATAGCCGCTTGTTCTAGTATTTTTTATTCAGAACGATGTCGGTGATCAGGATGAAGTCGTATATGAGCGGTGGCACAGTGAACAGCCCGAACACCATCCAGTACCAGCCGCACTGCATGCCATCCAGCACCAGGTAGCAAAGCATGCACGACGCAGCGCCATGCGATGCAATCGCTGAGTATCAGTTAAGAAAAACAAAACCGCGATAATAAGTCACAACGCACAATAGCCCAGTCAAATTAGACAAACTGATAGAAATCGACGGAAAAAAATCCAAGAGTTTGGAAAATTTGTATGATGGTTCGTTGGTTTCTATACAGTAACTTTGAAAGTATACATCCATTAAGAAAAATGAATAGGGCTTTTTGTAGTAAAATTTGTCTACTTTAATTTTGAATTTGAATACATTTTTGCTAGGGTTGATAGTTACATATGAGCAAAGAATGAAGGAAAGTCACCTTTGGACTCTCCCAACCCCCACTTGCCACCTACCATCCAGGACTCTTTGTATGTTGTAATATAGATAGTAGAAACCAACGAATAATCTTACCAATTTTCAAAACTCTTGGATTTTTTCCTTCGATTTATGTAATATCTAATTTCACTGGGCTACAAGTCAATATTATATTGTTATGCCTCAGAAAAGGATACATAGCAAAGCGGACGACTGACTAAACATTGTTAATCCCAGCAGAAATGCAACCAGCTCGATCGTGATTATCGTTATGGATAAACTCATTCCCAAAACTAGCCTACGGATGGAAAATGGAAAACACCAAGACAATGTAAGTAAACATTTATGAAAACAGCAAACACTACATATTTGTTCATAATGAGGAAGTTATTGCAAATTAAAAAAAACTCATTTTAGGGACCATCCTCATTATGAAACAATCATATCCTATTGTATAATGTATAAACTATGAAATGTAATTGTTAATATGATGTGATTATCGTGATTAAACTTTCACATACTGCAGGTGCTGAATGTCGTAGGCCCTTTGTGTGTGCTCCTCGGGCAAACAGATCTTCACACTCTCTCGACTGCTCCATAGTATCGTGATCGCGATGGCCAAGTGAGCTATGAGGGTGAGGAATTTGGCTGGGATCAATTTGTCCACAGACTTGCTCATCACCAGCTTGTAGCACAACAGAATGCTGTGTCCTGTGTGCACTTCAACAATCACCCGACGGTCGCTTCGCTACAAGGCTAAAGCACAAACGCCTGATTAGGTTTGTCGAGTCAATAAATAATTTAACCGCTAAGCATACTAATTATCTGGCATTGATGCATAGGCATGGATTAGAAAACTGAAAGCACATATGTACTGTAAAATTGAAACAAGCAATTGCATGCAAAAGCTGAACATGTAATTTAGCAAAAGGAATTTACTTTAGTACCAGGAATGCTAGGTATTTAGATGGTGCATTTATTTTCCAATCGTGATTTGCGAAAACGTTAATCTATGCAATGGTATGCAATCAATGACCCCGAAACTGCAGTGCAGTCACAGAGGTTCAGAGGTATAAAGGACGCACTGTATAACTTGTGTGTTTCTACTTACAATCGAAGGAACTGGCGCACGATAACGAAATATCAGTGCGGGTGGGTGTTAGCATCACAGCTATAGCAACGCGGCAATGAAACTGTCATTAATATTTTAATTATTATTCGGAATATGGTAGCTTAGGCGAATTTACGAATTTAGAACACAGCAACGCGGATATGGGATAACCTTGGATTGGACGACCTAAAGTCGAATGCTTCGGGTCAATTCGTATCGGTAATCGTGTTGATTCGTTTGACATATCATCTCCGAATGATCCGAATCCTTAGAATAATATATACAGAGTGGCCGTTATATATAGTGAATTCGCTGGAACCTTACCGATTTTTGACGTTTCGAACTGCACGTGGGTAAGGGAGATCATATCCCCTCTCTCCTTCACTCAACACCATTGCGCCGCTGGAGTCCCC
>JARJDQ010011916.1:0-14934 GCA_030264215.1 Geostiba sp. GC000077 | reverse complement strand
GATCAAGAAAACATGCAACAGTTCCAGAAATCCAGATGTCGATGCAGAGAAAAATACTCGAGATTTTAGGTTTCATACTGGCATCCAATTTAGGAAAAGATTGGAGAGAAAATCTGGGACTATTTTTTATTTGGAATTAGCAAGGTTTCCTTATTATAGAAATATTTTTTTCCGATTTTTTAAAATTCGTTTTGAGCCAGTAAAAAATTGTTAAAGTTTGAATGTTTGCTGAACTTTGATGACTCTTCGAGTACTCTGCCATAAGGCGCCATAGAAATGAGTCAGGATTGGTCTCGATTCTCAAAAACTTAAGAAATTAATAACTCGAAGAATACATTTTTTAAAGTTGTGCCATCTACTAAAAATCCTTTAAAAAATTACACTATCGATTTTAATAGGTTTTTATCAATTTAAAAATCAGTAAGTCTTCCTCATTCTCGTTGGCTCTTAACATCGCCGAATTTCTGTAAGTGCACGGAAACAAAAGCGTACCATTGGTTGATTATGAACCTCACGTATAACTAGAGGTTCATCTTCTATTTTACGAATTTAAACTTAAAATGTTTAATGCACAGCTCGAAGCTTAAAAGTTTGCATTCCTTTAGGTAACTTTAGAGATGTGGATGCATTTCAATTTCATGAAATTTCGGAAACGTAATTTAAGTGCTAGTCGTGTGTTAAACCGCTCGGAAAAAGATCCTCATCACGCCCTACCATCAAAAATAACTATTGTTTAAAACAAACGAAAACACATTATTTTTGCGGAAGTTAACTGGTAGAAACTGTTCGATGAGGCGAGTCACTGATACCATGGTGACCATGTTATTTATATGGACACAGCACTCTTTACAAACTCGTCGAATGTGCATTTTGTTTCTTAAAATTTGAAAATTGAGTTGGCGACGAAAGGAATGTTAGGCAACACCATAGGCAACAACACAATGTACACTGTACACTGAGGTCACTGATGTACACACAACGAGCCGAACATATCCTATTTTAAGCGGTTAGGGGGAACTAAACAAAATCAGCCTCTTCTGCGTTGTGAAACCTCTAAAATTCTAATCAAAATGACGAGTAAAACTCCGGCGATGTTGCTACAAGAACTCTCCATGAAGAAAATTGGACGGGGACCGTCCTATCAGTTAATTACCCAAGAACAAGGAACACATGAGAATCTCTTTGAATACATAGTTGATGTTCTGGGAGTCACAGCTTCAGGTAAACTCACACCATTATGTATATTATAGGTATTAATGTGTACCTACTTACCTCAATGTACTACATTGAAGGCAGAGGACGTTCAAAAAAAGAAGCAAAACAAGAAACAGCAAAAAATGCCCTTCTCATGCTCAACGAGCAGTATGACATGGACTATGTGCCACCAAACATAGCACAATCATCTCAACAGCAACAGTCTTCCCCAGATGGTGATGGTGAGCTGAGGAAGGTGGTGAACTATATTGGTGACCTGGATGACATCTGTGCAATAAATAACCTGCCTGAAGTGCAGTATGAGTTGATTTTTGACTCTGGCCCTCCACATCAGAAAATATTCACCTTTGAAGGTAAGGTGGGACAATCAATTGTGGAGAGGAGCACAGCCAGCACTAAAAAGTTGGCAAGGCATAATGTTGCCAAGCAAATTCTGGAGAGGCTTCAGGGCATTGTGCCTCCATTGTACTCAAAAGCGCTGAGCCTTGATCAGTTGGAAATATGTGACAAGGATCAGGAGATTCTTGATCATTATATGGAACTAAAATTCTTGAAGAAGCCCCCTCTCAATTTGAAAATTTGTGATTATCACTTGCATCTCAGGCAGTACCTTGAGGAGAAGTGTGTGCCAATCGAAGATATTGCAGAGGTGAGCATTGCAGAGTTAATGTATTATACAGGGTGAGTCTGACCTGAGGGATTCTTTGATATTGGCTATTCTTTGATTCCGCCCGCGGGCGGAAAATGGTAAATGTTTTCGCATTCCACCTTCTCGCAAAAATTAGGGCAGAAAAGCATATTTCGGAGGCATGCGAGCTAAAAATATACCAATCCAATGCAAAATAAGGTTATTTCTGTATCTTTTTAGTGCACACCCTGTGCACTTAAAAACATTTTAGGGTTGTAGACATAACTTTTATCTATTTTTTTTTTAATTATCAGTATTTCTATCAGAAATCGAAGAATCCCGCATGTCAGAGCCACGCTGTATACAGGGCTAGTAAACTTTTAAAGCCTATCATATTCGTATGCAATATTTGTTGATTTACACTATTTACAGCATATGAAACCACCATACACTGAAAAGGAACTACAAATATTGTTGGAAAGACTTGACCTTGAGATTCATATCACAGACATGACTGAGGAGGGGTCTAAAGATAAAATTGTTGCCTACACAGTGAACACATGTGTTCCAATATGCACCATGGCTGTGGACTGCACAATAGAAGGTGCAAAGCAGAAAGCCCTCGAAGGCATTTTTCAACACTTTCGTGTACTGACAGGAATAAGTACATAGATATACAGGGTTAGTTGCTTTACATTCTCACATTTCTTTTCTGGTAAACTTTACTTTTGGCGATTTTAATGCCTAATTAGAAGTATTGGACTCATTGGAACAGGCCTTCAAACAATTTGAAGAAATAGAGTCTTGAATAGTCGTTTCATAAACAATATTCTATAAATAAATATTGAAAGAATACCTAAAGGTGACATACATGTAATATGGCAAATTACATGATTTTCTGCGATAAACTCACTCTTGACACACCCAGTACCAATAAAGTGTCGTTGTGTGTTCATAAGCACAAGTACAGGGTGTTCATTTAATAGGGGAATGACATCATTGATGGACTAAACAATGACAGAATCTAATGCTTATGAAACACAGTGTACTTGTAGTGGGTAAGTGTGTTTAAAACTGCAGTATTTTAATAGTTTAACCATTGGAAATAAGTTACCTAAAGCAAACTCTTTAGTAAAATTGTGTAAACAAAGAACTAATCCGGTATGTGAAATGGGAATACTGCGGAAATATTTCCCATGAGCCAAATACTTTTGCATGTACATCGCTTAAAGTTAGCCTATACAAGTGTCCTTTGTACATCTTAAAAAACTAACCCTGTATAACAAGTTCCTTTAAAGTGTTGTAAAGAAGGCGTTATGCCTCCTTTACTTTGAATTTATATAACTGTTGTTTATTAGATCTTTAATTGTTATCTGATTTCTTTGAAAGTAAGAATATGGTTTTGATTGTATAATAGATTTTTGATATTAGATACATAATTCTAAACATTGAAAATACACTCCTGAAATGTAAATAATGTAAATTAGTATTTCTTACAGCAAGAAAAACAAAATAAAACTCACTTGATCACTTCTCAACGCCCACTTAAAATTACCAACAAAAAAACTTGTACTCTTTAGTTTTGTGTAACTTTGACCCTTGCTTGCCCAAAAAAAAATCTTATCATCTCGTCGTTGCTCATTAAACCTAATGCAATGTGTAACAACGCTATAAAGTTTTATCTCCAGTGTCAACTTTTAACATTCCCTGCCCAAACTTACCTAACAAAACGTTACTTTACATTCTAATAATAAGTGTTGTACTAAAAATATAGATCATTCTTCTAGTATCATCGTTGGGACTCGATCTATTTCCCGCTCGAATCATTCGATTATCAATTAATTAAAAATACTAGTACTAAAAACAAGATAACCAAAACTATGCTAGGTATAATACATAATACAAGAGATGAAGGCATGCGGTTTTTTTCCTGTCCATTTAAACTTGAAACTTGAATTAAATTGCACCCAATACACAAGCGCGTCACTTATTTACTGTTTAGCTAGTCCCATAAATCGAGCTCTTTCATCTTTGTCTGGAAGTATTGCTGCAGATTGACAGCGCATTGGTAGTACTCAGTGTCCACGTGGTTGTAGGTGGTGCAGTTGCTAAAAATGCGCATCATGTCGGCGATGAACAGCCGCCGCGTCACGTAATAACGCGCTTTAAGCCTCTCGGACATCGTTCGTAGATCTGACGCAAAGGTACAAGAAAAATTAGATAATTTACAAAGTCGGATTGTACAGGGTTTGCATAAATGTCCGAACACCACGACACTTTAACGGGCCTCTCAACGTCATGTGGATGGCCTACATTTAAGGCCTTTTACTAATGCGAGATATCTCGTTATCTATGAGGTTAATTAATATCAAAAAATTATATTTTGTCTATTTTTAGTTGCTACATAAGATGTCAGAGCCGGTTTTTAAATTAACGTTATAGAAGTGAATCTAAAAATAAAAAAATAATTTATTTTAAAATTGGGATCTGAGGTGTTATGAGTTATTATAAATGCTAAAAGTTTTGTTAAGGGTGCAATGATTAATTTTCAGTCGTTTTCTTAAATTCTTGCTTTCCCTGATAAGCTCTGGTGCGCTTTGGAGCGCTCTAGGGAGCTTTGGAGTTAAGTTTACATCGGATTTCGTCACGTGCTTTAGAGCCCCGTTAAACCCTTTTTATTCGTCAATTCGTTTATTTTTGAATTTGGCTATACATACAATGAGGTCACTTTAGATTGATGTATGGGAAAACGTGAAAAGCATACAAAGTGTTATCGTGTGATGTAACATTAGGATGATTAAAAATGTCCAGATCGTTCTAAATGGTAAGTTAAAGTTTGTTTCTCTCCCACGACTCTAACCTCAATGTCGCGTACTTTTTGGATCGTTTTGAATTTACTTTGAGAGGTTTTGTGTCGTTCATAGCGTGAGCGGTCACGTGGTGTTCGGGCAGTCGTTACTTTGTACTTACCCATGGGATACTTGATCAGATCATAATAATCAGTAGCTTTCGTTTTATCCACGGGCACTTTGAAGGGCCACGCGTCGTGGTTGTTTTTGACGCAGTTCAAAACCGTTTTCAACATGGTGGCAAGTTTGTCGATGTCTTGCGATTCCTCCACGAGCTTTACACCGCGCGTCGCGCGCCTGGGCGGCTTCCAGCTGGTCTCATCGATGCCAGGTATGGATTCGATCGGGATACTGCCCACGCCCTCCTTGAAGAACGTCAAACCAGGATAGATCTTTGATATCTTGCACTGCTTCTTGTGAATGAGCTGCTTGATAATGTCCTTCTGCTTGCTCACGACGGCCGTCACCTGCGTGTAGATGATCTTCGGATTGAGCTCGCAGTGCATGAGCGTGGCGCCCTGGTAGTGCTTGATGTAGCCCTGGTACATCCACTGTGACAGTTTGATGTCCTTGGAAAAGCCCTGCTTCTCAAAATAGCCCAGCGCATGTTCGTCGGCGTACGTCAGAAAGTGATAGATCTGATTTTGGATGTGAAAATCCTTAAGGTGGTTCATGAGATGCGTGCCGTAGCCTTTGACCTGCTCGGCGGTGTTGACGGCGCAGAAAACGATCTCGGTGAAGCCCTGCGAGCGGAACATGCGGAAGGTGATGCCGCCGATCGGCTCCTTCTTCTTGATGATGGCGAGCGTGCGATGCTTCGGATCGAAGATGAACTGCGTCACGTACTCCGTCGGCATGGCAGGCAGCTGCAGTGAGACGACGTTCTGCAGTTGAATCAGCCAGAGCATCGTTTGCTTGGTGACCGGCTCAGTGAGGCTGTTACTGACGACGTGGAACTCTATGATCTTCGCCTTTTCCTCTTTCTTGGCGATTTCATCGCGAGCGGGTGTTTCATCAGTCAAAAGCTAGCAATGATATAATTCGGAATTATATAGGGTTAGTTTTGAAACGTATAGTACAGGAGAAATACGTTTCTAGGTATGGACTAATTCCCACAAAGACGGGGTTTGAATGTTTTTGTTGTTCTTGCGCCTCCACAAACACGAACGGTCTGTATTTGATTTTAAATAAATCAAATTAAAGGAAATTTCACGCTCTTCCCAATGGTGCTAATTTCATAATTGCGGTTGTTCTCATTTTTGAATTATTGAGCGTTTAGTAAAAAAAATCACGTTGTTGTTTAAAAAACCTAAAAAAAACTATATCTTATAAACTAAGGTCAAATGGTTCATAGTTGTCGAACATTTTAGACTCGTAAGACTAAATTCGATGTAAAATTAAACTCATTTTCTGAGTGCTGCCTTAAATGAACTACCTCCTAAATAAAAGAAAACATCTACTTTTGTTTAGTCACATCTCCTGAACTATTAAGGTGGTCGTCTAGTCTCAAAATTCCTAATACCTGTTCTTGTTGGGAACAATCACAGGAAACACTGCAAAACACGAAGAAAAATAAGGCCGTGAACACACTTACATCTGGACCAGTCAAGTATTTCGGATGATTGATGATTTGAATAATCTCCGCCAGCGTTTCCGCCGATATGTCATCATCTTCCTCAGGCCCAAGTTTTCGCCGCTTTTCCCGAGCCACTGAACTGGTTGCGATCGCACCACTAGTGCTCTCGATCTGCGCCTCCGCTTCGGATGCTCGTTTCGCACTGGCTGCCGCCTCTTTAAAGAAATAAAATAACACGTTAAATGTTTACAATTCATCGTATTCGAGAAAGGTGCCGTGCATACTTCGTAGTTTATTGCTTTCCAGCAACGCTTGCAGATGAATGGATGGCGGCGCTTTGAAATCCGGATCCCAAATCGGCGACGTGTCCGAGTACACCTCCGCCTCCAGCGTATTCAGGAACATGGGGAAGTTCATCAGAATCATTTTCCTGCGCTCGACCGACATGCGTTCGCGCTCCTGATGGAACTGATCCATGATCTGCTTGTGCACGTACTTGAACACGGCGCGCAGCAATGTCTTGCCGAATACCATCGTCGTGTCGTAGTGTCGCAGTGAATCACAGAAAGCTGGCACATGGCAAAACACAAACCATCTAAAATTTATAACATCACATTTCATATTTAATCGATATGAAACGGAGAGATTTTTTGCTTGCGCCAATTCGTATTTCATTCACGTTATAGATCGCATGGGATTTACATAACATGAATGTATTCGGAACTGTCGTAAACACCAATTGTTTTAAACAATTGACAACTCATAAATTTATAGTAATCATATAGTGCTTTTCATTTATCCCCGTACATAAACCTCAAAAAAACAAAATTCTGTGATTGCTCCCAAACCACTGGGGCGATTTGAATTTTCTCTTCGGATTCTTGTTGCTAAAAATTAATGATGTGGATTTCAATGAAAGATATAAATCTTTCATAAGTTCCACATTTGAAATTTCAATAAAATGTATGTTTCATTTCAGAAAAACTGTTGTTCTATCAATGTTCTGTACAATGTCACAAGTGGATTAAACAATAACAGAATCTTACATTAAACCAATATTAACATAATATGAATAAATACGCTAATTGTCCATGCATGCGCTTGTTTGTCACTCGATTTGCGCAAAATTAAGAAAGTTCAGGGATAAATGAAAAGCACTGTAGAATGTCATAGAATGTTCCAAAAGCCCTAATAAAAAAACCTGCCTACATACCTGGTATAGTTAATTTTATAAATTTTATCTTCCTCCTGATTACCAACATTCCTCTGCTTGCTTGGTGAAGGCAGGTCCCAAGTGTTCATACAATGCAGAATGATCTTTGCCAGCTCATGCATTGTATTCCATTCCTGTTGTGTCAAGTGGGCAAACTTGAACATCACTAGATTTGTGACTGCCTTATGAATGGAAGGCTTTTCAAATGGTGGCTGCCCTAATGGTCCTTCTATCACAGGTGTGTCTAATGTTAAAATACATTTTCTCAACAACTGAAACACATTCACCACTTGATCACATCATGCAAACAGTTAGACATGCTTGGTGTGTTGTACCTTAATTAAGTAACTATAAACTTTAGATGTGTCTGGTGAATCCTCCTGATTCATTGCAATGTACATATTTTCAACATCAACAATCATGCGCAACAATTTATTTAAATCCTGTTCACTCCTGTTTCGCAAATGGGCTATATGCACTTCTAGGGGATGCTCACATTTGCATGGATCACTGAACTGTGGGTTTATATTAGTTGGATCAGTTTTCTTCCATCCCATGCATAGACAGTGCTCAGTCTGAAAGGTAAAAAATTAAAGGCCCAAAATTAAATGCTGATTTAACACAGATTCTGAACATTGTCATGCTCACCTGGCACTTGGAATAGATTGATACTCGTTGCAGCTTCTTTGTGTATGGAAATGCCATCACAGTTTGCTTCATGTGTTTGATTCGCTGCAAGTTTGTTTGGTATGTAGGCTTTGCTGCTGGGGTTGGTGCAGTGGCTTGTGCCACTTGCTGCTGTTGCTGCCCTTGATTCGGCGTTTGCGGCTGGTGCGGCTCATTTCTGACTTCGGTACCTGTTGGATTTGCGTGGGAGCCATGTTCTGTGTGCTCAGACATTCTCACAAGCAATCTTAAAGCAACGTTTTGTTGGATTTGTTTCGGACCAGCGGGAGTTTTTGTTGTGTTCGTTGGGTTTGGAAAGTCGTTTGGCATTGTTTTGATTTTGGCGACATCTGGAATTTATTCCAATATGGCTGAAAATATTTGATTTTTCGATATTTCTATGCTCTCTAAATTCAATTGCAGACTAGTTCAAACTTAACTATAAGAATTACACGATGCTAAACTCAATAACTACCTGTTTTAAGGATTTTTGCGCAGCAAAAACCGCAGTCACGGTCATAAAATTGCATAAATTATGTAAGTCTGTATATTTGGTTGCATACATTAAATACCAAATGCAAGAAATGGCTCGAACATTTGAAATGTTTTGAAACATTTGAGTTTTTTTTAATAAAAGGAACGTCAAAATCGTGCAACATCTTTCTTTTTTTACATCATGGCACCTCCATTTATTGTAAGTAGATTCCTTCTATTACATTGTAAATTAAATTCACAGCCCGTTTATTAGCTGGAACCTATAAGGACAAAAGGAGTTTATCAACCCGATAAACATATAATTTACACGAAAAACGAGTATGACGGAAGAGTAAAAGTAGAAGGTTGGCAGTACAGGCACATACCAGACCCTCTAAATCCTGAGGAAAATCTCGGTCCTCTAAAACCGAAGATGACGCCTCAGGAATTCTCTAAATGCCTTTGCGAAATGTACAAGACATCCTACACCGAAATGAATGAACAATTTTGTCTAAAAGACAACTACATCAATCACGATGCCCACAAGCAGGTGTTTAATTATTGCGGCTACAGAGACGACAAAGTCGACACCGAGAAGTTCAACAGCCGGCGTGATTTTCCCACCATTCTCAATAATGAGCATAATTTGGCCCCCGAGTACATCACTACGATGCAATCGAGCTACGCGTCTCCTCTAGCTATGGTCATGCAAAGAGTAATTACAATTAAGTTAATTAACATACAGTGGATTTTTATTTATCCCCGAACATAAGCCAATGTATTACCCATAAGAAACTGCAGGTCGTTTTCAAGCAGAAAAAGAAAACCTCAAAAAACAGATTCGGTGATTGCTCCCAAACCACTGGGACGACTTGAATTTTCTTCTTCAACCCTGCCAGATTATTCCCGTTTTCTCCCGAACATGCTCCAGAGGGAAATGCAGATCACGTCAAAACCCGTCAAAATCTATGCTCTATCATTGTGGAAAGTACACTGGGCGAAAAACAAAATTTACAATGTTGGAAATTGGAAATATTCGGAAACGCAAAAAGCATTTGAAAATTTGCACAAAGATAAAACATAATTTTATCCCTCGGGAGCATCGTTCGGGAGAAAACGGGATTTAACTGGCTGGGGTAAACGGCGCCCTCTGGCGGCCGCACAAAAACAGTTACAGCGGATTATTTGTAACAAGAATCTGAAGAAAAAATTCCAATCGCCCCAGCGGTTTGGGAGTAATCACCGAATTTGTTTTTTGAGGTTTTCTTTTCTGCTCCACGTTCGCGTACTGACTTGTTTCATTTACTTGTAAAGATAGACCTGCAGTTTATTATGATCAATACATTGGCCTATGTTCAGGGATAAATGAAAAGCACTGTATATTCACGAATTTTGTAACATAGTGAGTTAATCATTTCAGTTGCGATCTCCCGAAGAACGCATCACGTTGTACCGCCGCATGAAAAGCATTGAAGATCGCATGATCCACACGAAATTCAGTGATGATCGCGCTGACAAAGTAGTTCGACAAATGCAATGTGCCCGAAAAGGCAGGTACGACGGCATTTCGTTCAATCCAGTGACCGGATTGAACAGCGACGGCACCTTACCTGTGCTGACTCTTCGCGAGGCCGAACAACTAAGAAGGAAGTAGTTCTAAATTACAATCATCAGTGACAATGTAGAAATACAAATGTTTCGTATAATTAAAGTCATCAGAATTAAAGCCATAAATACAATCATAATAAATCATACAAACATTGAAGACGAAATCAATCGAGAAACACAAGTTCCTCGCACAAGAGAATCGCCAACGAAATTAATTGTTACAATGGTTTGCTTTCAAAAATGGTTGAGCTTAATTTTATAATTTTTACGTTTTCAGTAGCGTTCATTTTTACCTAAACATTATAAGTAGATACGTAATTTTTGCATTCATCCGAAAGAGCTACTGATTTTCTTTACACAATTTTTACATAGACTAAACTTTAATTTTATCTTTTCTTCCTTTTTATCCCAAAAAGTTTCTAATAGCAGCATTATAGATTTTCACATCTAAGACGATTATTATAATAAAGAGCGAAAAGACGACGAAATTAAAAGTAAAACACCATAAAAATAAGGGCACATTCGATTTGTGTGCCAACTGTTTAACTTAACCGATAACCAAAAACGTAATAAATAATAATCAATGATTAATAAAGTACATACAAAGTATAATATAATAAGTAATAATAGTTTGATATAACCTATAACAGTTAAAGAAAAATATTGAGTTGCTATGCATGCTTCATTGTTTAATGTTTCGGTAACAAATTCTGCCTGCGTGCACTGCGGTGTAACGAACACAAACAAGAAGTCTTCTTCTTTTCAACAAACAACCTTTGTATTTATAATATTAACAACAAATAACTTCTTTGTTTGTGCCTTGCTGAATATTTTCGATTTTAGGTTTATGTTTTGCGTTCCCGCCGCAAGCCGATGCACTTTAGGCATTTGCGATCTATCGGCGATTGCGTCGTTATATTTTTCTATCGGCTTTGTGGTTTTCCTATTTCTGCTATTTATGTTAAGTTAAAATCTGCATCATGAAATGTATAAAATATTCGTGTTTCGTGCGTTATCAACTTATTCCCGTTGTGGTTACTACTATATATTTGTATCATGTTCATATTCATCAAAAAGGCAATCGGCATAACATCGAACAGAAAGGACCTTCGAAAACTGAAGAGCGAGAAAATTGCTAGTACAATGCTAGTACAAAAAGAGACATTTTTGTTATTTCGTTCAAGCCGCAACTGGGGATACAACGATTTCCCTAATAACAATAACCAGTTGGACTTGAAGCATGACCTACCACTTGACGAACGATTGCTGGGTTATTTCATCATTCATCATTCAAGTAGACGCATAGATCAATCTAATCACGTAACATTGAGGTTAATCGTGGGAGAAAAACAAACTTTGACTTGCCATTTAGATCATTTTCTTCTGTCCTATTAAAATGACCCAAAAATCTCCAAATCTCTCAAATGGCAAGTCATAATTTCTATATCTCCCACGACTCTAACCTACAATGACGTCACTTTAGATTGATTAATTGCGCGTGCTTGCATCAATAATATGATAGCCAAGCTTCTGATATAAATATTAAATACGATATCGTGTGGGTATGTTCGCACGTCTGTTTGCTTTGTTCTTTACTTATATATTAAGTGAAAACTGCAAAAATTATGATGACGTTTGTTAGTATTCATTATATTCCACACCATTCCATGCTCGATACCAAACTCGATTATTATAAGCTCAGTTCTTCACATTTATCACACCACTTGTAGCGCCATGGGTAACTAAATAAATATGAAAGACTGATCTTATAACAATTTGAGCATACATGGTTAGCTTTGATACGAATGCGTATTGCTAGTTAAGTTATTTTTTGAATTTTATCGTTTTGACTTTTTTTAAGAAAATATTAATCATATCGCGTAATAATACATCTCTTACGTCACGACTGACCTCTATAGACATTTACATTACTATTCGATTCCGATACACTAGTAAAATCCAAGATAAAAATATATCCGCAGCTATTTCAGTTAAATTTTAATCAATAGTAAGTAAATGTTACGCATTCGCACGCATCTTACTTACGCATAAAAACGTGTGAAAATATATCGAAGAAACATGATGTAAGAATGCGTGTAAATCAGCAGCTATAAACAATGCTATAAATGCTATACAGGGTTGTCTTTTTAGTATCACTTTTTATTCATTGGCGCAGGCTTTATGACAATGGAAGAATTGTTCTTGTTTACGTCAATACCCTCAAAATAATAATTCAGCTGTTTTTCGATATCCTTAGTCTGTGAGTATACTACATTATTACATTGTTTTAGAGTCTGCGCCCATTATTCAATTGCATCTAATGTATTGTTTGACATCACATAAAATAATATCCACAAGAAATTCCATATACTAAAAAACTAACCCTGTATATTATGTCTTACAATACCTCTTGCTAATATAACTCTGCGCGTATGTTTAATAAAATGCGCGATACTTGCGTTGAATAATAATGTATAGTAAAAATATTCAGTCTATATTTCATTTCATCTTTTTTTTTTCTTTCAACTTCTTTGTAATCATTTATCTCCATAGCTAAATTACCTTTACATGTCGAAATAATATGCGCGCACATATTCTTCGATTAAATATATATCATAATAATTTAAGAAATAAAGATTGGTAACCAATAACGGATAACTAAAATAGCACAAATCGTTTGAAAATCAACGAAAAAACAACGCAAAACTTACGATCCTATAAAAAATATCGCTAGCCGAAATGTTTAATATCCAAAGAGAGAGAGAAGAGGGAAGAGGAAGTTAAAACTAGAAAACTAGTGTAAATACCTAAACGAATACACAAAGTTACAAAGACCGAAACGGTTATAATAGCCGAAAGAGTTACACCGAAATATTTGCGTCCTGCTCTGCCACGATGTGAGCAGCAACACAAAATACTACTATTTATCGAAATATGCTACACACTACTACGTATTTTTGGTTTTTTGAATTTTTGCATGCATTACTAGTACAGATGCACGTTTTGTATAACTTTTGGAATTTTTTTTGTCCGTTACATACGTTAATTGTATTTTGAAAAGAAATGTAATTGAAATTTTGTTTTTTTTTTAATTTAGCAAATTGAAAACTTTGCAAAACTGAAACATTTTGGTCACCTTAGGCAACTGGGGTTTAAGCTCTTTTCATTTTGTCACTTATTTAACGATTTTCACTTTGAAATTACCGTTTGAAGGAAGCCTGCCGTTTGTTTTGGCTGTACACGGCTTCATAAACGACCTTCGTCTGCAGAATAAATCAACGTTAACATACACTGAATCCCAAAAATACAATGGATCTATCAAATTATGTGTCGTCACAGTTTGTGTACCTTCCACGACTCCAACCTTCAAATTTTCAAGCAAATTTTAATGATGAAAGCCTGTTAAGCCTGTTTTGTGTGTTAAAACCACAGTAGATCAGAGAGTGGCAGCTTTGTTTTGTGTGCCTGCCACGACTTTAACCTCAAGTCCTAGTTTTGGTCACGTAATTAGATCGATCTATTATGTAACAAATGAAGGAGGAAGTCCATAAATCCACTTCTTGTGGTTTCGAGAAAGCGCGAATTAAAGTTTTTATACTGCTTTTCTACAGACGTAGAAGTGGCTCAAAATTAGATTGTTTATCAATTGCTTGATTAATTAGGTGTATTTTCATTATTGTGATATCCAAAACAGTTCACATTCCCAAATTTTCTCGCCAATCATTTCCTAAATTGGTTGCCCGCATGAAATTCAAATCTCTACTATTTTGGTCTTCATCTGTATTTCTTCTGCTTCATCTTTTTTTAAACAATTATTTGAAAAATTTGAAATGTGCTCGTTTAATATTGACTTATTATTAACGTTCATATATTTATTAGCAAAAAAGTCGCCAATTAAATGACGACTTCAATTTTTCCGATCTAATAATTTTTTTGTGGAATTATGAGGTTTTACAGTAAAATTTGTAGTTGTAAGGTTATGCAGAGAAAATGGAGTAATATAGTAAAATACATGGGGTATAATTAAAAAACGAATAAGTATTTTGAATTATAAGTTAAAGCATGTAAAAGAGGGCTTTAGGCACTATCTTTCCCTATTGACAACTCAATTTGTTCAACAAATGGCGTTATTTAGTTCCTCCGAAACGCCACTGATATAATCGTTTGTATACCGAGCTATCAAACCTATCAAAAATGATTGAACCCATTTGAACTTCCCGCCGTGAATTTGACTTCCGAAAAAAGGATGCAAATTTCCAATGCAGAGTGAGGAGAATGTAACCATGGAAATTACCCCGAAAATTCAAATGACTTCAATCATTTTTGTTGTGTTCAAGTGGCGTTTGAAAAGATTGCTGTGTCCATATAAAAAGCATAGTCACCATGGAAAGTTGAACAACTCAATTCATCAAATAGACTACACCACTACACGTGTATTTTGGGGATTCAGTGTATAAATCACCTGTGCTATGATAACATTCGATTCGTACTCAAATACTATCACAGACAAACAAACGCAATGAGCGCGATTTTTGAAATTTCTTTGTATACAAAGCAATTTTGCTATTTTCATTACTGCTCGTTTGATGTGGAACCTAAAGTAAGTTATGTAAGTTGCAGAGTTTACCAATTATCATAATTTACGTTGATACGTTCTGCTATGCGTTTCAAAAATCAGAGTGAATTCATAAGACGTGCCTCGAGT
>JARJDQ010011907.1:0-23644 GCA_030264215.1 Geostiba sp. GC000077 | reverse complement strand
AAATATTTTCACAAACGGATTTCACATTCTGTTTTGAATAACATAGCAGAATCACCCCTTCACGGGAAGGACACAACTTTCTGTCCACCCTGTATATAAGCGGCCCAAGTTTGGATACATAAGATTTTACCTTATGCTGCAATGCCGTTATATGACCACATTCATTGGTTTGAGTGTACATTGAGCCTCACCCACAAATATTTATATTTTTGAACGTTATTCTATTGTTAATTAAAGGTACAATCTTTGTGTGCATTTTCAGCCGGGGCCGTAGCTTATTATAAAATTTAGAGCAAGTTAAGTTTGTTTAAATGCGCTTTTCAATGTAAACCACACATTTTATTTTGCCTCTAATTTTTTCCTCCCTCAAAATTTTTAATTTATTTTTATACCATTAAATGTGAAATTAAAAAAGCTATCGATTGATGTATCACTCAACCGGGGTCGAGCATTTTGAAATTTTGCCATAAGATTGCATTGAGTTTATGGCTGGAAATTTTATGGCCAGCTTCACACTGGTTGTGTTCAAGTCGTTCATATCAAATATCATATCAAATTTACGGCCGTATCGAAGATACACCAACCGTGCGGGCTCGCGGTAGTTTGTCCGTTTGAACTTTGAAAGGTTTGAGAGGCGTTTTTTTAAAGTGCATACGATGATTTTGTATTTTTGTTCTAGATTATTAATAATCTGCATATCGAAGTGTAAATTTATCATAGATAGCACTAGAAGCGCATGAGTCATGTTTTAAAACCATTAAATAAATGAATCGAATATCGAAGGGCTACGAAGTTGTTGAAAGACTGCGTTCGATATTTGACACAACGCGCCTTGCAACGTGCACTGTCACTTCTGTAACTGTCAAACTGACAGTTGTCTTACAAAGGTTATTTGTGTTTTGTTGAGCAGAACATTTTTCATCATTAGTAATCGCAGAAATTAGAATAAAATGTTTCACTAAATAATTCCATGTACACGGTAAGCTCCCAAATCATGGACAACACAATGGACGAGTTTTCGGACGTGGACACGCTGCAGACGGACGAATTTATCGGATCGGACAATGAAGACACCAGAAGTGAACTAAAATTTGATCCAGGTACGTTTCGATGTTTTTTGCAAAACAGCCCGCATCATTGATGAATCATCAATATATTCGTAGTCACGGAGAGTGCAGAGGAGCGCAAGAAGCGGGCGCGAATCGAAGACGCGTTAAATACCAAACAGACCACATTGAGTGTTTGGAGAAAACTTGCCATCGAGGAGTATGGCTTGGTCAATGACGATTTGCGCCGAAAAGTGTGGCCGCTGCTACTGGAGGTCGACCCTAATGGCAGCGAAAAGGTGCCGTCGCTGCGGGACTTGGCCAATCACACAGAATATAATCAAGTTGTACTTGATGTGAATCGATCATTAAAACGGTTTCCACCAGGCATTCCATACAAGCAGAGATTAGCATTGCAAGACCAGCTAACTGTCCTAATACTGAGAGTTATCATGAAGTATCCGAATTTACGCTATTATCAGGTATGTGTAACCCTGATTTATGATTATGATTAGATTTAATTGTAAATTTCAACATTTTTCTCTAGGGTTATCATGATGTAGCAATCACATTTTTATTAGTCGTTGGTGAAGCGGTCTCATTTAGAATAATGGAAAGGCTCAGCACGGACCACCTGGAGGAGTGCATGGAGGCGACGATGGAGAAAACCAGCTACCGATTGAATTACATCTACCCGCTGATCAAGCGCGTTGATCGCCAGCTGCATGATCGCCTGGATGGCGCAATGCTTGGCACAATGTTCGCGCTGCCGTGGTACCTGACCTGGTTCGGCCACTCGCTGAATCAATACCGCGATGTCGTGCGACTGTACGACTTCTTCCTCGCCTCCGATAAGCTGATGCCGCTTTACGTGGCCGCCGCGTTGGTGCTGGAGCGACGCGCCGAGATTTTCGAATGCGAAGTCGACATGGCGATGATTCACTGCCTGCTCTCGACGATCCCTGATAACTTGAACTTCGAGGCGGTGCTGCATCGCGCTTCCGATTTGTACCAGGCCTATCCGCCCGAGAAGGTCGAGAAGGACGTGAAGAAGCGCGTAAAGGACGAGTACGTATATCTTGTTTACACTGTGCGCAAGCTCGCTTTGCTTTTCAAGCGATTCCTCCTCAGCCGCTTTCACTTTGGTTTCTATTACATGCGCGGTCGTAGACCACCGCACTACTTCTAGCGTTTTAGCTTTTCTGCACCTGCGCAGCATTCTGCCTCTTATTCTTTTCGATGATTTCATTTATTGTTTGTGTGTAGTCGTGTAGTGTAGTGTAAATAAAAGCGCTTCTTTTATATTATCAGTGTTAGTGTTGCATTTGCATATGAATGTATAATTCGTGTTATCTTACAGGGCCGACCGACGCAGGCAGGACGAATTGAGAGCGCGCAATCGCCTCAATCGCAAAAAGCACGGATGGGTCAATCTGTACAATTACATGCCGCAGTGGCTGATGCTGCACTATCGTAATAAGTACGGCATCCTGTTCGCGACCGCCACGCTGGTGGTGGCTTATTTGGCGTACATCAAGGCCAGCGAGGCGCACTCACTCTGGAGGTAAGATTGCATCTTTATCACCTGCACAGCGACGTTGTCATCGAACACCGATAACATCAAACAATTCATTGCAAATTTGCAACCATTCGGCACACAAATTCGCACACAAAATTTAGCAGCAATTGGTTTTTAGGAGTATTTGGGGCTCCTGACAAATCGCCATGATACCGGTCGACATCAAGCACCTCATGCATCACAGATTTTATACCAGTTTCTAAAGCAATTGGGCAACGAAAAGCTAAAGAAGCGTATAATGTGAAATGGTGCATCTCTAAATGAAATCGAGTCTCGTTATTCAAGAAACACGAAGTTGAAGCAAACGCAAGAAATTACCTATGTCACAATGTATAGATAGTAGTTGCTGTAAAAAGTCAAATTCTACGCAATTCATACTACATATACAGTGTGTTGTTACAGTAGGTGTACATATGTTTTACAATGTATTTGCTTAAATTAACAACTATTTCAACAACAAAATTGCTTGCTGCGCTGAACTCGCCCTTTCGCTGTCAACTTTGCATCAACATTCAAAAGTGCAATGCTGCAACGTATATATACCTACTGCAATAATTCACTGTATATACATATTTTAAATAGTGTTAAATGAGTAAGTAACTAAATGTGTAAGAAACCAAATAATGCTAAATATTGCAGTATGTATTTATGATAACTTGATAAGCAAGAGCATTTCCTAAGATATTTATTGTGTGCACCCAAGTAAGTAAGAAAGTTACGTGATGATCTATTGTAAGTGATGTTTCTGTGGTATTTAGAATATGGAATTGTAAATTAAGTACATAATTAGAATTTATTTCATCTGATTATTGTTTAATATACAGGGTTAGATCTGAAAACTATTTAAACTTTTAAAAGCCGAACCCTGTATATCGTATACGAACCCTGATTATTGTATGATTTTTGTACAAAATGCGTAAATTCATTTATAATTCATCATAGGATTTAGTTGAGCATTTTTTATTGCCACACATTGTAACGCGAAAGCTGCACGCAGGACAACAACAAATATACATTTATATGTTTTCCCTGTTTCTAAACATGTACATCTGTATTTTTTAGAGGCTACACACTTATCTCAAGAGAGTAAAACCAAACTAAACTCTAAAGCTCTAATAAAAAATTGTTTCAGGGAAGAAATATTGACTGAAGAAACACTTCACAAATCAGTATTAATATTGTATCAGTATCACATAACGCTATTTTGTTCATTTATCTTCTTTTGTTTATAGAATTCAATCACTTTATCAACAACTGTTCTAGTTCTAGCTCTAGTCCCTATTTCTAGACCGAGATTCCTAGATAAACCCCTATTATATACAACAATCGCTAAGTTAAAATATTTGTGATGTGATGTTACTCTTAAGTCTTACTTCCTACCGAGTACTGAATTCCAACACTTTTTTATGCATCGAATCGAGTCAATCGTCAATCTAATGCATTTCTCTGATTGATCTGTAGTAGTAAGAGGTGCCTTTAATGAGATTCTGAATGTAGTTTAGCACGTCCTTATGTCCCAAAATAGTCATATGGTCAACTGATGGCAACGGCGAGGAATACACCTTCTGCTTCTGCAGTGTCCTCCAGTGCAAGCAGCCCTCCAAAGACCTTCGGTTCACCGTGCCATCGCCGTCGCCATTAATAAGTGTTGGTTTGCCATCCAACCAAGTGCCAGGCTTGTAATATAATTGTTCCACGGTCGGTACGCTGATGCCGTACAGGCAATGGACCTCAACTCCAGGCGCTGTGAAGTTCAGCGTGTAGGGTTTTGTGTCCTTGTGCATGTCCCAACCATCCATGTAATCCAAATCACTGTAACAAGTTGTTGGTTTAAGTATGTTTTTAACTTGGGATGGGGACTTGGAAAATATGCATACTAAAAGTAGTCCTTGATGTTTGACAGTGAGTAGTTCTTCTTTTCAGTCTGCACCAGGACTTCATCTGGCTTCCAGAACAAGCTTGATGGCAGCAGCCATGCTAGGCTTGGATTGGTAATCTGTTCCTGTTTGAGGACACTTCCAGAGAGGAAGTATGAGCCCAGGTCATCACCAATTGCATACACTTTGACTGCTTTTACAGAGCCTCCCCAGGCTCCAGAAAGTGTTACCATTGATCTGATGTATTTGTCCTTCCATGCTTGAGTTTGCAGATTGAGGAAGAACAGTGACATTGGTCCTCCCATGGAATGAGCTAACAGTATCACTGGAGTATTATTATTTTGAGTGTACGTTTCTTCTATTAGGCCTTTCAGATCCCCAAAAAATTGAAAATTCTCATCTGTGCAATAAATACAATATTAACTTGATTATGTACTAAAAGTTGCCAGTAATTAGTACTAACTTACTTGGTGCTTTTCTAAAGTCATATGGAGCTCCTCGAATTGTTAAGTTTCTTGTATGTCCATTTAGAACTAACATATCAGCAATTTTGTTAAAGTAAGAGCCTACAGAGGCATGACTTGGATCTAGCCATTCCACAGGCTCTGGAGACCCAAATCTTGGTATAGTTATCTCCACACCAGGTGTATTCGAAGTCCTCCTGGTCACATTATCATAGGTCAGCTTGATGTTGTCAATGAAGCAATCGATAACTCCATATACCAGCAGCTCCATATTCAGCCATAGATTAAATCTAGCCGATTTTTTCTCACAGATATAATGCACAGCGCTGTCTTTGTCGAGTATTGCATCCATTTGAGAACCTCCATCGCCAGGTATTAAAACTACGGGATTCAAAACAGCCGATGTTGTCTGAATCGCCACTAGCACTACTAGGAGACCAAGCAGACAAAGAAATCGCGGAGGGTTATCTTGGATTCGCATCCTTTTCGTCATTCAGCGTATATTTAGCACAATTATGCAGTACGTACTCGTCGCTGTTAATTTTAGATTGAAATTACGTCTCGAAATAATATTGCGTGGTTTAATTTGATCGTTTCGCGCAGCGCACGAACCCACGAGAAGGTTCGGAATAATAATGAAATTGAACGCATGCGTTTCGTTTTTTCTCTCCCTAAATGCTCATGTAGCTCTGTTGTTTGCTTTGACCTGAGCAGAGTGGAGGACTGGACCACAGACTGGACGGTCATTCGATATTTCATTCGTAATCATTTACGTATTTGATCTCTGAGGGTCACGCAAACGCTAACGTGCTTGCTGCTATAAACACAAGTACATATAAACACGATGAAAGCGAACTAGCAAACAAAATAAATTGTTCGTCGTCTGATTATTGCAATCCGTAAACACAATTTAAATTAGCCAATCTTCATTATCCAGTACACAAGTAACACCACATTGAATATCCCATTGAAATTGAATTTATATGTAGGTACTGAAAAATGTTGTTCTGAAATAAATCAAAATATGTTGAACTAGTTTTATTCATCATATCTCTGCAATAACAATACAATTAACGACATGCAATAAACCATTTTTCAAATGGTTAACTAAGATTTACTTAATACGTATCCAACACTATTATGTTCTAATATTAATTTTCTAATTCTAATTAGTTATTAACGGTTTTGTTAGTACTATTTGAAATTGTTGTGTTTAGTACACTGTAAATTCTTTTGTTACAAAGTTGTGTTTGTACTTTAGCCACTAACCGTGCGATGGCGCTGCATGTACGAAAATGTCAAGAAAATATGTTGTGTTTCGTCAAGTTTCATTTCGAAAATTCTGCTTTTACTCTTTTATTTTGGAACAAGGACGAGAAATGATTTTTTTAGAAGCTTCTTGAGTGTTCGACATATTGGAGAGCATTTGGAAAGCGACAACAGTTTGATTGAATAACTAAACACTAAACACATTGCTTCTACCTTTTGCATTCTTAATTATTTCAAAGTGGCCGATAACATCTTCTGGCCACCGTCGTCCACATATCTGTATGTAAATCGATACGGTGTCTCCTTACTTGCGGCTACAAGGTGTTGAAGATGAATATCTAATGGGTGAAACAACTAAAAGACATAAACATCACGCATACATCGAACATCAAATTCACGACGAAACAAATTGCTTGTTATTTGATACCCATTGAAACACTTATTAAAATCAAACATAAGCGATGAACTGATTAACCGGACGTCAAAAAGGTAATGATGAATTTCTGTAATGGAAATGCACAACCAAATGAATACGGTTTACATCATGAGGATATGTACATAGTACATTTTAAGACATGAAACATGATGTATTGAATCATTGAATACGATAACGAACGCAATTGAAATGAAATTTGTCAATACCTGAGCATTGTGCGTGAATTTGTTACACATATCACAAAGATATGATGCTGGAGGCTTGTGTTCAGTATGGTCATTAATATGCCATGAGATATGTATCTATTTGCTACCGGTATCGTAATAAGGAGCAATGCTAAAACCGGACTTCTGGCGATTCTTTCACAGCCGGACACGCGTTCAAATCGCACTGACAAATGACGTGCCCGTAAAATTTTAATTGCCTCCGCTCTGCCGGCATTTCTTTTGCTTCATTTGCTTCATTTGCCTAACGCAGCCAATAAAACAAAGCGCGCCCAAGACGCAAGCGGGTTACGCCGACTACCTGTAATTGCGCGTTATTTTCGCCCGTCGCGGGCACGTGCGCGACCAATAATTACGCCCTGGCAACCAACGCACGCACTCCCGCAAAACGGCGCAACGAAGATGAAGCTATCGAGGAATTTGATAGCATCGAGGCAGGCGACCGAACCAAGGCATAACTCGAACGTTTCGAACGTGTGCGTTTTCCGCGCGCGCCGGTGAAAGAAGACGAAGGAAAAAAAAACGCAGGCGCGCGCGGGTGAAACGGTCAACTTGCGACGGCCGCAGTGTAGTATCGAACAAGTAATCTCTTTTAAAGCACTGTTTTCAGCCACACAATCCACAATATGCTGATGCCACGGCTGCCTTGTTTGTATGCGGATGGAATGGAAGTGTGATTTAAGACACGCATATCACGCAGATCGGAGGCACATAAATTCCAATCTGCCAACTCCCGAGCCGCGGTGATTTACTAGTTTTCCTTGGACTTGGACGGCGGTGGACGCGGCGGACGCTGAAGACGTGAGCGTGGACTTAATTCTCGCTTAATACACATCTTCGCCGCTTCGAGTGTTGGTGCCGGTTGGTGCATATCGATGTCCCGGTCCAGCGGGGTTTTTACGTTTGATTTACTATTTAGTCGACACGTAACGCTCGATGTGAAACAATTCGTACCTGTGGACTGGTGCGTTTTAGCATTTATCATTCGGCGCGATGTCTCCTGTCTGCGCTTGATGTTCGGGTTCCTTCGGTCGCTTTTCTAAGCCTAGGTCTTTGAACTATCCCCATTAAGGCATAGATATAATATACATATCGACAAACAACAAATACACCTCCATTTGTTGAGAATGGTTTTATCAAATTTGCGCTGCGTACTGGATTACTGAAACACCAGCTTCGAGTAAAGTTTATGTCACGATATACCGTTGTCTCCCATCAGGCTTAGGCCACCCCTGGAAAATCTAGTTTTGCACTAGGCCACAAGAAATAAGCCTAATGGGAGTAAACGGATCGTATATTGTGACACAAACTATACTATAGCTCTGTTCTGCAAGCTCTAGTCAGTGCTCACTATGAAGAGAGAAACGTAAAGAATGCTTGTTGTAGGCGAAGCATTCCAATAGATATGGCGGTTTATAAGTGACACATATCGTTATGTATATCAAGGCAATAAAGCAATAAATGCCGTAAAGTGTTCGCACCGATATTGGTAAATTGTAGATTATTGAAGGTGGTAAAGGTGGAAACAGCCATGCGGAGACAAAGAGAGCAATGCGACAGGTATTCGCGCATGATGCCAAAGACAGAATTGGAGAAGTGATCTCTACTGGTGAAAGGAACAATATAAAAAGTTTATGTCTTCATAATTCAATAAATAACCACTTTAATTGTTGCACTTAGAGCTTAGAGATTACAATATTATTGATCCAATTGCCAAAGACTGCAAGGAGTTTTAACTCTTTGGGGCCACGGGCCACATATATTTAGATTGTGATATTGTTGAGTTCCGAGTTGATCCGTTGACAATTATGACTGGCTAAAATTGAATATGTTATAAAATATTATTTACTCCTTGAACGACGTGCTCACGCTCTCGAAACTCATTTCACTCAAAGACTCAAATGCCTCAAATCGCAGCAACTTTCGAGATTCGAGTCTCAAGTTTCGAGCATTTGCTTGATTGAAGATTGAAATGATCGTGGTATGTACATCGTGGTTGCAACCAGCCGGGTACCGCACACAATAAAGAATACCTTGCACAATTTTCTGTCGCTCTATCTACATATCTATCTATCGATTAATCTATACATCTTTGTGCTGAGCGGATAATCAAAGCCATCGTACGAATATCGAAGAATTCAATGAATCAATGAATGGAAAAGCGTGATCTAATCAATTGATATTTACTCCGTAAGTTTGCAACTTTGCTCCGATTGCCGATTGCTGAAGCATATAGGCAAGTCCCACAAGCTCCCAAGATGTGTTGACTTCTTGACTTCAATCTTCGCTAGCAATTGTAGCACGAAATTAATGCAATGCCCCGAATGTGATTATGCAATATTGATTTATATTTTTTGCGCGCGACTGCCGCGTGATTTATTTTGGGAGTGCGTTTTGGACACGCACGACGGACGACGTGATACGTTGTGCCTGTCCCTGTCCGCCAACAACAAGTAAGTTGGAAACAGAGACGTCAATGAAATGGTTGAAATGGCTGAAAGACGATGGGCATGCCACACGTTTACCAACTTACAACTAAATTTATTGCGTCGATGATATATTGATTGGGCAAGGATCTTGCTGGGCCAACAACAACCACATCGATTGTTCAAATATCGAAGAGTATGATGCGAACGAACAAACAAGACGCTAACGACAATTGGTAACTGTGACTGTGTGGAGTGTGGCTGCGAGCAAAAAAAAAGCGATCTTGTTAGCGACATGGCAATGCCACCAATAACTATACATCACCCGATTTTGTGTGGTCCACAACGATGTTTGCGCTTGCGGTCGTCCATTTCTAATAATTGGAATGAAATAGAAAGTTTCTGTAGGAAAATTTATCACCGCTCGCATATGAAATGACAAACGAGATTTTTATTTCATAATTGCTCCCATTGTTAAGAAATCATTTGTCTCTTTAAAGAAATATTGTTTGTATTTAATCTGAGATGCAAGCAAGTATCGAAGTAACAAGCAACAAGTGAAAATCGTGTTTTGTATATTCTCACAGATCACTGCCTCACCACCTGATAAACTCACCCAAACAGTTTCGTCTATTTTTCTATAGTTTTCCTGTTTTTTTTTTCTCTCGGGTTGATATTTGGTTTTGAGCTATTCGAACACTGAATGACACACAATACTTTTGCTAATCTATGAATGCGAGCAAGTTGTGGTAACGACGCCAAAATCCTTTCTCACCAACCTGACGCACAGCGCACTTGAAAAATCGCTTTGCTTCAGTTTACTTCTTTGAATTTGCGGCGCATTGTGCTGTGGAATTTTTGCTACCTGTTGCTGTACCTGTAGCTGTGACCATAACTTTTAAATTTACACAATTATGTGAAAAAATGCAAACACCCACTACTCACAGTTTAAGGGTGTCGTCTAGACTCGAGAAGAAAGTCAATGATAGTCATATGATAATTTTAATTTTAAAACAAATAGCAAAAGTTAATGATCCTGTTAACCATCTATAAAAAGCTATCTTTTTCGATTTTTTTCGCCTTTATTTAATTGTTATGAGGCAGCAGATTTCTGGCAAATGATACGTCAGTTCTAAATGGTTATAAAAATGCAATATAATCGTTTATCGGTCAAATATTTTGCTCTTCGCAGTTCTCACAGAATATTAATAACTGAAAACTGAAATGTACATACAACCCTATCATATTTAAAACATTCATTAATCTCATCAACTGAAATTCTTTGGCGTCGTATACATAAGTTAAGAGTTTTGTATGTTTAAGTGTAGTTCACAATTAATTCAACTTAAGCCTCCAGACGTTGGATTATGAACGTGTTGATATGCGCTGAAAGGAATTCATCATCTCTTCTAGTCTCTGGTCTCTGATAAATCACAAAAAAACACCAACAAACCGAAGGAAAATAAAATTATTATAATAAAATGCCGCCGCATTATGAATAGTGTATAAGGGATAGGGATAGTGGGATACTGGATACTGGATAGTGGATACCAACAACAAGCCTTCAAGAAAAGCCGACGGTGAAAATGTTTGCCTAACATCGCCGCAGCATCAAACGCAGCGGCGTTAAGCTTGATTGAGAAGTTCAAACGTTCATCAAGTACACACTCTTGGCCTGCCATTCAGGCGCCCATTCAGCCTGATGTGTAAACTTTGAAATGCGGCAAAAACGCACGAAATGAACTCTCCTTTCCGTGTGGACATATTGGACGTTCGAAGATGTTTACCGAGTGAAAAAAGGACGATGGCATTCCGATTGATGTGGGAACTGGAAACTATTACTATACCACAAAAGCCACACTGACACTACCTTTGATTGTCGAATGCTATAGGTATAGGTAGCAACTGTCATCTCTCAACTGGACAAAATCTAGACCTATAGAGATACATGTGTAAGAACTATAAGAAGCAAGAAATAAAACACGACTAATTTGCTGAGGAGCTGAGGAGCTGAGGAGCTGAGGACCAGAGAATTATGTTGTTTGAGAATGGTGCTTGTAAATGATATAATTATAACTGTTTCGGATTAATTTTCATCAGATTTATAAGCTCGCCTCGATTCGGTTGGAATTGGGATGGTCTTTAATGGACTAGCCTGATAGATAAATGAATAAATTATTTCTTAATGCGTTGGTAACGAGTGTGGCAGGTGGCGACTTCAAAGATTTTAAGTCTTAAAATGCCACGCCATCGCCAGTACTATCAGTATTATCGGTGTAAAACATCCAGTAGGGCCTCTTTCAGAAATGTGAAAATGTTTTAAAGTGTTAAATAATGCATAAGATCGCTTGCCATGTTATAAATTTAAATCGATGCGGTAACGCGGTAACTTATTGGTTGAATCGTTGAATATTTGCGTTAATGCAAAATTCCAGCTGTTATCACCTTCTACCTGTAAATTATTGGTTCATTATCGAAAAAACAATTTTTAATGGCTTTCAAAATTTAGCGGCGCAAAAATGCAATAATGAGGAGTCTGGAGTGCAGAGGTGCACATAAAACTTAAATATCGAAGTGTCACTTGAGACTCAATCGATCATGTAATTTGGCCCCACATTTTCGCACATCGCACCTAAACCAAAGCTTGAAAAGTTCACCAACCACGAAATGTGTATTGCATATAGTAACAGTATGTGTAGTCAATTCTCACAGCCGTGGCATTTAAAAAGGTCCTACTTGGTGAGCAGTGAGTATTACCTCAGCAGTCAGCACAGAACTTATTGAAAACAAAAAAGAATGCGTGCTTCAAGTTTGTACTCCTCACACCTTGCCATTCCATACCCAATACCCATGCCATGCGCCAAATCAGAGGTTGGTGTGAATGTCGTAAAACGTAAAGATCCGCACTGGAATGAATGGAACTTCAATGGAAGTGTTCAATGGAATGACATTTCGTTCCAAAACTGAGGCGAGTCTTAAGACCACACACTCCAAGCGTCCAAGCTTAGCAAACCTCCAAGGACCAAGGGTATGCACGTTAAATGTGACAATGAACGTTGATCGCTTTGACACAATGCGGAACTAAACTATACTCTAAAACGTGGTGGTGGCTGTATCTTCTTGTTCTTGAACCGAATAAAAAATGCCACTTGAAACCTCTACCATCTACCTGTTGCAAAATAGTGCAAAAGAAACCTGCTTTGCTTTAGATCTGATGACATGAACATGACACTCCGAGTTCAAGTCACAATTAATAATGAATGCCTTATATCTTATAGCTGCATAGCTATAGCTCATTTCATATTTGATATTTTCGCATTATTGTATTGTGCCTTGATTTATTCGAAATGGTTCATTTGCGGTACGGAATTTCGAACGCCAGCGCGCGCGAGTATTATTGATGAACTGGTGATAAGATGCCATTTATTAGAAGTGTTTGTATTTGGCCCGGCGTGTCATGCGCGTGTATGTGCTAATATTTATGTAAATTGATCTCGCATCGCACAATCGCACATACAATAACGCCATCGTAGAAAGGTTACTGGAGCCATGACTCTGGACATGACATAGTTTCTATCGAATCCTGTATATATTGCAATTACAGAGTGTTGACGAAAGAAAAATGTCCATCAACAAAATCTAAGAACATTAATCACATCATTCACATCCCAAAAGCATACAAAAAGTTATTCTTCAAGTTTTAATGATATTTGTTTATATGCAACCAAATACACAGTGACTCACGGACTGTGTTCCTTATTTACGGCTAGCCATTAATAGATGGCGCGATAAGCAATGCGCCATGTGCTATAAATCAAATGTAATTTGGAATTTGGAGCACTTTGGAGCACATTGGAGCACAGTTGATATCAACGATATCAATGAAATAATCCAAATGGATTTTTACAAAAGACGCAATAATACGGCGTATTTATCATTGACGGCTGTGCCTTGTGCGACTAGTCCTGATTCTTCGGCGCTGTATTCTTATTCTTGTCGTTGCGCCGTTGTTGCTCGAGAGGCTCGCCGTTGTATTGCGTTTGCATTAAGCGAGCCGAGCATAATGTGTTGCGGTGTAACGCAAAAGAAGGCTGTGGGTGGTCCGTTTAAATAATAATAAACGACAATAAGAAACCGATGGTCACTTGCGGTCCGGAATTAGGATCGGTTGAAGTAAAAGTTGTATTAAAACAAATCAATTCAGGCATAAGGATAAGGCATAAAAACCATCACAGATTCACTGCTTCACAATTCAAACGCTTCGTGTACAAAATTGCGTTTTTTCTAGCCAAATAATGCCGCCAACTTTAACGCATACCTAACCTAAGGTAAGAAGCATCCAAGAGGTGTCATTATGTGAAGAATGAGGAATGTCACGATTTGAAACTGGATGAACGCATTTACAGTCCACACAGTGTGTTGATGTGGAGTGGAATTACCAAGAGGTTGCCAATGTTGCCATAACGTGTCGTGACTCGTGAATAGCCTCCTTCTTGTGTACCAAGTACAGATATTTAAGATTTTGTCGCTGCATTTTGCGGTTATCGCCATCAGTGCCATCACGAAAACACGCATTTCTTTCGCTTACTTTCTTCCACCTGGAGTTCTGTGTTCTCAGGTGAAAAAAGTGCGTCGCGAAATCAGCCATGGCTAATGTTAATGCGTGTTCATAGTGCTGTGATCTGTCCCGCGTCATACTGTCATATCTGCAACGCTGCAACCTGCCACACACACGCAAACACACCTTCCCCCACACACCGGCGCCGGCCCCTAAAGCAAATGCGCACTCAACACGACATTAGGAATTGCGATGGCGATGCGGATAATTATCTCTTCTATCAGCTCGCTCGCTCGAAAACGATTACCGGACCACACAGCGCCACTCCATATGAACACAAGCGTCTTGGCGCATGTGGGATTCAATCAATTCCACTTGATACTTTGATCGTTTGGATAGTTTTACGCTTAATTGCCATAATCCTATAATGCAATAATTAAGGATCAGCACATCCACGGTATCGGTTCGTATCGGCGCTGAAAGTGTTTGTAAATTTACGAGCAATATAATTAACGCTAATCAGACGCACATAAATTAAAACATTCTGCCACGAGACGCAAGATTTCTTGAAAAGTTTTGAAGCATATCTAGTTGCCTGTGTTGCTTGTTGTAAGTATACATTGTTGCATCCTGCAAATCCATAAACGTAATACCAGTGAAGAAATGCAATGCAATGCCAAAGGTGTGTATTTATTTTATGACAGCGTTTAGGTTTAATATTTAACATTTAACAAGGTGCATTGAAGACGATTTTCCCATGCAACCATCGATAGTGTATTCGTCTTTGCTCTTTTTGCTTAGAGTTTAGATGTTGGGCTAGATACAGACGCTTCTTCAAAATTCGGTTCACATGCATAGTCCATAGTGAACCAGAAAACGTCACGTGGTCACGTCCACATTGAGCGTTGCAGTAAACCAGAGGAGGATCTTCTTCTGACGAAGACTCCAGCAATGGCAACACCCAGTGAGATAAACATTTAGCGCTAGTGCACCGAGCACCGAGCAAGAATCGGTTTCTTTATAACCTGCCACCCACAACACCACTAAAAGGTTTCCATTGTTAGTAAATAAGGTAACAACGGGAACTGAATCGTCCTTTCTTCTTCGGCTGGAAGCTGGGTGTATATGCGTGTTGGCGGCTGTCGGTGAGAAACTGAGAAGTAAATACATTCGAGCCATTCGAGGATTCGAGCAAGTGAACTAAATCATTGAAAACGCAGGTCTCAGGTGCATCAGTACACCTACAACCTACAACCTACTTTTTTCTTCATGTGTGTGCTCTGCTCACTGCTCTGCTGAGACGGGCTGAACCAATTTTCGGTCTTCAAAGTGTCATGTTACATTTCTTCTGTGTGCCTATGCATTTGCATCCCAAGAGTGTTGTTGAGGTGAAGGTGCGCGCTTTGGGTTACCGATGAATGGCCGGCTTCCAAAGCGGGCGGCTTCCATTTTTTTTTGCTTTCGGGTGCCGATGGGCTATTGTTATGAATGGAGACAAGAGGCAAGTTCAACACGCAATACTATTCATCGTATTCAAAGCGTTTGTATTCCACCATAGGTCCCAAGGAGTGAAGGACCCAAGCAGCCAAGGATGAAAGAAATCATCCGGAGACAACAAGACAGTTCCATTCATGAGCTCAGGGTGCTCTGAAAATTTGAAATTTAATCAACTTGAAAGAAGTCATGTAGAATGATGTTAATCAGTGTTTCTCAGATCAACTATCAACCGAAATATGATTTGGCCGGATGCTTGTTATACTTTCGAAGCAAACAAAGCGTATGAAGTTCGGTTCAGTTCAGTTTAAACGTCTTTTGCTTTATTGTTGAGTCTTCGTTGACAGAATTTAATCTGTAGTTGTTCAGCGTACGATTAAACGATTATGGGATTATGTCTTATGTCGGTGGTTGCAGCTTCTGTATTCAGTAAATAATTGGTTTAACCACCAATCAAAGGATGAGGCTCATCGCCACAAGACGTCTCATGACAATATCACTCCTAATTCCAGTCTGAAAGATGTAAGCTTCAACCAAACTCATTCAAGGCATTCAATCATTCATCTATCGTTGCTTACTACTTAAATATTGAAGAATGTGGCATCCGGTATTTGGGAATTTTCTATTTTGACCGGATTTTGCAGAATTTTGCGTCAATGGCATAAAAACGTTAAGCTTGGCTGTGCGTCAAGCACGGCCGCAATTTAGCGTTTTTTTATAAATTATCTATGAAGCAATTTAATAGAAGGCATGTAACATAAACAAATCCAATCTCAATATTTTTAATTTTGCGCCTATTCCGTTTTCTAATTTCGCTCCTAGTGACGTCGCATATCACTGGTTTCGTGTCATAACAAACGAAATTTCAGTCACATCGCATTCATTTTTTGTAACAGCATATTTTTTTTGTAAATATGGGCAGGATATTACAGAAAGCATTTTTTTTTAAATAAAAAAACGCAAAACAACGTATTAATGCGCACTTGAAGCATTTGAATTGTGTATGCGTGCGTGGGATTGACGTGAAATGTGCAAAGCAAATATTTTTACAGCAAAACCCGGCCGAGCCGGGACATTGTGGTTTGCAAATGACGAATGAATGCATCAGAATGTAACGGATGTTTGCGTCGCCGCTGTGGAGAGCGCTTCTTTTCGCGCACGCTTGTATTTTTTGCACCTTTTGTCTTCGTGTGCTTAATTCAATCAAATGCTGGCGGCTGGCGCGTGGGATAAGGTGCTGAAAAACGCCCGCCAACTCGTGCGTGCAAGAGACGAGTTAATCAAGTGGACAATATTAGTATTAATTACAGCGCATTGCGGGCGCCGGGGCGCATACAAAAGGCACTTAAACTGGATCCTCGATTCGATATGCATGCGTTTGTAATTCGATATTCTGCTGCGGTGTTTTAAAATGCAATTTTCCGTTTGAAATGTGTTTGAAATGTCGTTGCGGACTATGACACGGCAAATGCTTCCTGTTCTAATTTAATTCGCGATGCGTTTGGCAGCGCGGACTGCGGACGGATTTGTGTGATGGCGTTCACAATGCGTTCGCAGGTGGTCCTTCAAGCCGAGGTATTGAAAATGTAATTGCAACGCTTTCCGTTTTAATTAAAACATAATGAAGTGGAGGCGAGGGAAACAACAGTTGTGCTATTGTCGAATGCATTATGGAGTATTGTGGTTCGTCATGGGCTTGCATTCAAAAGCGCCCAAAGCGCGTTTAATTAAACATATCGATGAATATTGCTCAATTCAATCCGGGAGTCGAACAACATCAGTTGTCAATGACGGTGGCACTTCTGTTTTCAACCAATCAGGTTTGTGTTAAGCAGTTAATGAGATGACATTTAATGACTGCCCATCGACTGACATGTGTGCAACCCTCCACACATCACAACTCCACAATGCACCCCTTTGATGGAGCTTCCACTGGCTGTGGATGATTGTAGCATTGATATCAAGATCATGATCACGATAAACTCGATGCATCCCAATACCCGCATACTAAACCCTTCGATGCTAACAGAGCCATCATGATGCTTGAAAAACGAAAAACGAATCAACCCCTAGTCCCCTATGTTTTTAGATTCAACATATCGATACCAGTCCGCTGCAGGTCCCTAAACATGAATTTCAGGTCGTTTTTCATTTTTCTGAAACTTTCCAGTGGTCGGTGATGGCGTGCGTTTGGCACACGTTTTACACGTGCCTTATTGCTGCCCCGCTGGTGCACCCCCGCATCATCCCCATCTGTTGCGCGGGCAATTAATTGCCACAACAGCAGTTGTGGAGTTTTGTCTTTGTGCGGCGTTCGGGTCGCGTGCGTTCGGTAACGCTCCGAAGGTAATATACGGTACGGTAATAACGTTCCGCATTGCTACCCATTAGGAACCGGCATCGCCATCACCATCAACGAAATGGCCACGAGGACGGGGACAGGGCGCAACGTGCCATTTATAGACTAATAACTCGCGAAGGTGCTTTATCGTCTTCCGCGCCTGGCGACCACCACGCTAAGGGTAGGCGTCTGGTGTACCTGTTCCTTCAGACCTTCAAAGAGGCTGAATAACACCTGTTGCGTATCATTGAAGGTTGCTATTTCTAATTTTACATCAAATTAGCACATGTGCTAGTGGCGCATGGCATTAGAAACTCATCCCCGCACAGGAAATTGGATTAAACCATAGATAGCACAGATTATACAAAAAAATAATTAAAAAGTCCGAAAAAGTCACGATGACATGTACTTTAAGTTGCCTATATTCTAAACTCAAATTCTTTTAAGCTCAACTCGTCGCAACTCTTCTATTGGTGTCGGAAGTCAGAAGGTTAACTTGTTCAACAGGTGATAAATGTTCTTCTCGTTAGTCACATCTAATTAATTTAATTATTTCCGTTTATTACTAGTTTATTGGTTCATTCCGAGGATTCCGACATTAAAACCTCATTTTAAGGATCTGTTGTCCGCAACATGAATGTGTGCATGTTCAACAAGTTGCCTATGCTTGCTAAGGCTTAATGCTCACTTTACAATTCTGGAAAATCATATTGAACAAAGAAATACCGAAATATTGTTTGTAATCTCTTCAAATGCATAAAAAAACAATGTAAATATATTGCTGTAATCATTTCCTCTACTCATCTACGCACGACACTCACCACATGGTGTCAGAGGGTTAAGTTGTCCATCGAGGTGATAAATGTCCCTCGCCATTAGTCACATCTAACTAATTCAATTATTTTCGTTTATTAGTAGCAAAAGGTTGCCCACGTTGCCCAAAGATAAGAAGGTCTTCTCTTCTGCGCAGCAAAGAAATCTTCCCCATCTTCAAATGGTCGATTCTATTCTCGGTGGAAACCCAGAATGATATGGTGGACATGGCACTCGTTCAGCCCAGTCCAACTTTTTCAACTTAATGGCTTCCCCATATGCTACAAAAGGATGGCGAAGGTGTTGCCCCGATGATGGTTAATTTATGAACCTAATTAATTATAAACATTTGAAGAGAAGAGAACTGATTGTGTTTCTCGTTTCTTGTGTGACACTGGAAAATAGGATTTCGTAATAGTCAACGCCAACCTCATGCAAACGGCAAACATTTCAATACTATTTCCAAGTGTCAATATTGAATTTCATTGGGGTTTCGTTTTTTACGGCGACTTTTATATTTTATGTCTTAATGCGGGCATTTCGAGTTTACGCGACGCAACGCCGGATGGCATTCCGAACGACGACACGTTTTAAATATCATAATGCTTTTCAATAATAGTAAAACCAGATCGCCAGAATGGACCCAATGGTCAATGCTCAATGGTGTGGTCGACGGCATTAGCATCAATATGTGCACGCAGAGAACACACGCATAACATATGAATACGTGATACAGTGATACACATCAAAAATCAATATAAAGTGTTTGCCGAAGAGCGAAGAGTCAAAAGACAACTTGTCCCTGGGTCTGGGACTCTGGGTGGAAGAAAAAACGCCATATTACACGAAGAGCGACGAGAACACCCAGTGAAAAATGTTAACGAGATAATTCGATCGCGTGTGGGCCCTGCGACGTTTGTGTCGGCTGCGCGAAGAAAAAGTATCACTCCGGCATCGGCATCATAATCATCGACACTGGCCGACCGTCGAATAATCTACCAGGAGTAGGGTAGCGTAGCGGACAATACCTCACAATGGACCCTCCGACCTGTTGGGCTGAAAAAATACGTTTTTTTATGAACAGTTACAATGATGACATTTTATTGTGTCCTTATCAGTTTAAAAAATGACAAACTGGTTTTAGTATGTTAACAGTGATTGTAGTGTGACTCATCGCAAGTGTCACTTTTCAAAAAGAACACATTTTTTTTCACCATACCACTGTCAAAGCTACTGTCATGTAACTTAGAGGCATTGTACGCTCCGCTACGCTACTCCTGCTAGACGCGCCGGCACACGTGAACGAAATCGAGGTAGTCACATCGGCACCCACTTACCTGGGGCACACGATCACCCATCTCGCACATAAAATTTAATCAAACACATATTGTGAGCACGTGTCCATTGATTAAACATAAATTTTAATAAACGCGCTTTTATTTCCCGCAATACCATAACTTTGCGGCGCAGGCTGGCGCACGCTCCGAGCCTCTTTCTTCGTGTCTTCGGCGATCCGCATTTATTTGAACTTGTTATCGCCTAGCGCGTTTAAGTTAAACTGCAAACTGGGCCAATCCGACCGATTTAATGCTGTTTCCTGTGTGTGCGGTGTTCGGAGGTTCGGACTGTTTATGGAATCATTAATAAAGCGCGTATTTTGCTTGAAAATCGTGACTTTGTGTGTTGCGCTGGCGGACGATTTTATCCGCCGCCTGCATTTGCTCACGAGAGCCATCGGAATAATAAATACACCTTTGGAATGAATCGCAGGTCAAGTTCGCGCGCGCACCGGACGCGGACGTGGAGGTGAACCTGGACTTGGGCATCCAGCCAACCAACGAAGAAAACGATCCCGATCCGCATCGACATTAAATAACTGTGTGTGTGCGAATCGTGTCGTTCTTTTATAGTTTTTGCTAATTTTTCAGAGCCGATCGCAAATAAAACACCTAACGGTTCAGAGTGAGTGCAATCTGGCTGGCGATCTCTCCAGCTGCTCGTAATGAAATTACCCATGGCAAAAAATGATTATCAACATTGTGGGGGGAGGCCAATAAATTGCAAATCGTGGGTATTGCTCGTAATTTATTTAAATTCTGCGATAAACCATTTCTATTAGAACACTGCGGTTTCGTGACCGGAGATATTAGATCATTTCGAGTTTCGACAAAAACACTAATTTTTCTTCCGCGGGTAGGCCGGATAAGGTTGTGAGCGGTCGTGACCGATAGTTGATAAAATATACGTTGAAAACTTGAAAATCACAACTCTTTGTTGAGGATGTTGATGTTGATGCTTGCTGTGTGGTTTTAGACGTTTTAGTGCGCGCCTCCCGGTAACGGTAACGACGCGAGAAAAGCCGCGCATCTTCTTGTCAGTCAATAAGTAAAGTAACAAAGGCAACTATAACATTCTTCTTCTTGGCGTAAACTCGCACCGAGCACCGAGCACCGAGTGTTGCATAAACCTGGGGCGCAACGGCCAACATGTGCATAACTGGTAGCCGATCTTCGAGCATTTAGGCGATTTCCCAAAAGCCACAGCTCCCAGCAGCAAAGCGTTTCGTCTGGTATGGGTGACTGGTGAGGAAGAAGCCATGGACACCATGGACATCAGACGCAAGACGCGATGTATGTGGTTTGTATAGTGCGTCCGATTTGTAACCGCACTTAAACTAAGAGCCAAGTCGTGTTTCGCATCTTTATGCCGGAATATCTTCCACCGCCCTACCAAAACTAATATACATATACAAGAAGATGAAGGCGCTACTATTTATAAAATGTTTGCCAATGGGGCCTCTGCTAGCGTGACCGGCAGTTTACAGGTAGCATCGACATAAAGCTGCCGGGACGTAAATTACCAGCGGTTGTG
This sequence comes from Geostiba sp. GC000077, assembly GCA_030264215.1. NCBI lineage: Eukaryota > Metazoa > Arthropoda > Insecta > Coleoptera > Staphylinidae > Geostiba > Geostiba sp. GC000077. The sequence goes on along the minus strand of JARJDQ010011907.1, from coordinate 2,246 downwards.
TGCCATTAAGTGTACACACTCTTTACGCCTTTGAATTGACGTCGCCGTTTTTTTGCATTTCATCAGTTTTCAGCAGTTTTCAACCTCCTACTCAAAGCATACCAACGAACGAACAAACAACTTGTATTTCTACTGCTAGCTGCTACTCTGCAACCCGCACATCGAACTGAAACTTTTGAGGTTAATATAGTGTAGAAACAACAAACCAAACTCAAGTTGTAAAGTTCTGAACCAAAATCATGATTTTTTTTTATTGAAGTAGAAAAGAAGTTGTATCCTCTCACTTGTGGGTGGCTTAATGTCTATTTTATCAAAGCTGTCTTCGACTTAAGTCAACTCCATAGTACAAACTGATGTTGATGTCATAATTATTCCAACTTACTGTAAAGGCAAAGGAAAAAAGAAAACAAGATATTTATAAACATATAATTGTCAAAATGTTCACGAAGGAGGTAAATTATTAATGGCAGTACTAAAGTGCGAATGAAAATTGATTTTGAAAAAGTACGCGCTGCGCATTGACGGAGAGGTTAATAACTCAGATAAGCTGGTTATTTATGATGCTGGCGTACCTCGGTATACCTGGACAGCAGGCATTCATAAACACCTACTACCCATAATCTATTGAAATATATTTATTGGATTTAGGTTTATTCCAACATATAACATCCAACAACCAACAACAATATAATAGCAATCGAGTGACTTTAGATTGTTTAGATATTGGCGAAACATGAAGAAGTCAGTTGTCGGTTAGAAACTGTTCCACTTGTAATGCACCACCTGAATGAAGACCTGCACTTGCTCTTGGCCCCTTGGACCCCTTGGACCCCTTGGACATCATTAGACTTTCTATTTAGCAATAAGCGACCAGCACAGCATAAGGATGAAGAAAATACGGAACAGGAACTGAAACACGGAAGAGACGTTACGAAGAGTGCTTGGAGCGTGTCGTACCGTTTTGCATGGGCGCACCATCCTTCCGTTCCTCCTGCATTGCATTCCAAAGCTGACCGCTTTCAGGTGGGGAATGTGGGGTTGATCTACATGTATAATTTCCACAGCACCACCGCGCAACATATGACACGAGAAACCGAGGAAGCGTCGAGGAAGGTGGAAGGATGACTCGTATCGCATTGGACACGCGCGCACCCTTAAAACGCCATATACGCAAGAGGCAAGACTTGAAACAATTGTTGTTGTTGGGGTGTTTACGCGAGTGTGACGTATATGTGGTATGGTGCGCCTTGTCGGCGCGTGTGCAACTGCAGGTGACACCTGGCGCACACGCCGACACACATCGCGCGTACGTGCGACACGTGTACTTTTTACGTCGGGCAGTCGCAGCGCTGAATTTCAATGCGCGTTTCAGCTAATTAACGCAGAAACGGTGTATCGCACGAGCGCACGCGCACCACCACCAAACGCCACGCGTCAAATTACACGCGCTTTATTTACATAATTTCGACCGTTAAAATCGAATGCATCAACATACAACCCATGATATTTTTATCTTTTACTAAAATACTGTTGCCAGGTTGCGTTTATATAGGGTGTAAATGAAATGGCGGGTTATCTACAAGTGGTGCGATTCATTGAACTAAGTTTTTTTTACTTAAGAAAGGAGCTGTTATACCGGGTGGACTAAAATTGGTTGAAAAAAGCCAGATAACTTTGTAGTTTAACGAAAAAGAATACGATCTTAATACCAAAATACTGAAAAACTCTTCGTTTGGTCTCACGAGGTTCTTAAATTTTGAATTTTTAGGTTACAAATATGCATAATAACAAAATTCTTTATAGTTGTACAGCAACTGTTGTAAAAAACACTTCTGTAAAGTCAGTTTTCTCTTAAATAACATTTAACCAGAATGGTTACCACTTTAAAACAATTAATTTAATCAATTATAATTAATTTAAGTCAAAGTTAAAAAAAAAATCTGGTTACATGATAATTAAAAAAAAGCTGATTCGGAGAAGAGTTCGACTTTTACAACAGCTGCTTTGCAACGAAAATGAATTTTGTTATTAAGCATATTTGTAACCTAAAAATTCCAAAGTTTAGGGCCTCGTGAGGATAAACAAAATATTTCTTAGTATTTTGGTGATAAAATCGTTTTCTATTGACATAAACGATACAAAAAATAATTTTGTTATTATGCATATTTGTAACCTAAAAATTCCAAAGTTTAGGGCCTCGTGAGGATAAACAAAATATTTCTTAGTATTTTGGTGATAAAATCGTT
>JARJDQ010011896.1:0-10505 GCA_030264215.1 Geostiba sp. GC000077 | reverse complement strand
GAAAAACTGTTCTATCCGTTTTGTACATCGAAGGTCTTCTTCCTCACCATTATACGATAATACGAAGGTGCAACCTTGTTGATCGAGCACATCGGTCATCATTTTGAGTAGTTTTAAAATTCCAATACAAAGTTTTATAAACAAACATTTTTCCATTATATAAATATAAATTTAAATCGGTAGTGATTTCCTTTCATTGCGAGTTCCTCCTTGGTCCCGTTCAAGACTTTTTTTAACTTTTGAAAATGACTTGTAATATACCACTCTGAAGATCATCTTTAAGGGATGGTCCACCCTGTATTATAGAAAGCCGTGCGGTACCAGAACAAAAACCACTAATTGTGGTCCTTCTTGGTGGGTAAAATCGAAATTTTAATTACCTTCCGTCGTGTGAGAAATGCCTCCTCGCGTGAAGCACGAAATTGAACGTTTTCCGTTTTCCGGCCGTCCGCGTTTTGTTTCTTTCATTTCGTGGATCGCGGGCACGCGGGGCGCCAGCATGTGATGCATTCCCAAGCGGTGGGGCGGCCCCGGCTTCATTCTTCTCGCCCCGGGGGAGGCCCCAAAACCCATAATAACGGCACCTCAACGTCGCTCAGCAGTTTCGTGCAGCCGGTGCCCGCTGCCGCCTCAGCACCGTAAATTGCGGAAGCGCAACGGCCCGAAAAAGCGACGAACAAGTTGCGGTGCGTTAATTTCTCGATCGCAATCGTCCACACGTCCCCCCAGTATCGGGCCCGAAGCATCGCCTTGCCAAAAAGATACAAATAAATAACCCTTTACTATATAAATTGTTTCCGCCATGGACAGCTTCGACTTCCGTCTGGCACGATTGCAATTCAACGCGAAAGCCCAAAATAAGCGTGATCAGCATAATGAGCAAAGCACACGTTAAGTGAACTTATTTAAAGATTCCAGATAAGCGCAACTTAAATATTGACATGCTAATCAATTTTGTTTAATTTCGCGCAACTCAGTAATTTGTAGCGATTAAAGTAATTTCACCGCAAGGAACGTGTCACATTGTTTATGTTTAGTCCTGTCGGGAATAATTGCCCACGTCTTTCCGGCACAACATGCTTTCCAGAAAAGAAACTCCAAACCGATAAAACGCAAAATTTACATTAAGCCTGCTATCGCATTGGAATCTCACTGTTTGCCACTCTTCGATCCGTTCCATCGTCCGTTTCGTTTTCGTCCTGCTGCCCTTGCAAATGGAGAAGTTAACTACACACGTATAGTGTAATAAAATCATCAAAGCATGAAACGTATTTCACATCCAAGCTTTTACAACTAGCATTTTTCAAGTTTCAACTTTTTAATCAGTTAGAATCGACTAATTAACGTTTAGATTGCATGCTGCGCATGCGCTAGTTTAAAAATCCAGTGTTGCCAGTTTAGCCAGTTTTGTGGTTTTTGGTCTGGGGGCAAAACTTTCTTTAGATTTTATTTTTAGTGCGTTCATAGTGTTATAGCGCAGTGCAATTGTGCATTAATGACATTCGCATTACGTCGTTACATAGTTACGACGTGGTAATGGGTGATAAATTAAATATGCAATCAGATACGGACGCGAATACAAAAGAGCATCGAGTGTGGCGACTCTGGCACACTGGCGATAAATAATTCATTCATTCACAGTGTGCACAATGCAAAAAATAACTTTTGCACCCATTTTTTTTCGCTGCACATTTTCTTCGAGCTTTTTCATCAAGTGGAGGAACCGAGGAACCGAGGAACAAATTGTGTGCATTGCAGCGCAATTGGTCAAATTAAACAAATTAAACACGTTAAACTCGTCGATTGCGTCTCTGTGCTGAGGGCAACAAAGAAATGCAGGACATTTCCATGCTGCATTTCCCTGCCATTCGCAACATCTTCATTCCTTTGCCTGGGCCCAGTTTTGCACTTTGCCAGATCCCAGGTCCGAATTGCGCGCACAACAAGGCAATGGCGGGAACGAGTTGAACAAGGGCGCTGCTCGCCAGTGGCATTCGGCGAAAATGTTTATGAAAGCGCGGGGACGCTGCGATGCGAAATACAATTTAGATAGGAATTGTGTTATGGGCGAGCGCCGGGAGCCCTCTCGGAATGCGAGCAATTCCCCGACGAAGCGGCGGCGTTTATTGGAGAGTTGTTGCGCGATTCCTTATCCAGGGGCTGGTGTGCGCGCTGGGCGCAAACGTGATGAGATCATTTAAATCCGGACGAAAAGTGGTGTGAGCGCGCGCCATGTCGGATGTGTCGATGTCACGACGGGCACGATGCACGAAATAGTCGCCCCCTTCGACAATAGCGACGGAATCCTACGTTGGAGCAGACGACGGACTCTTGGACCAAGTGCACCCACCAACATAACAGAATAAAAAGCAATAAAACAATGCATTCTTCTTCCCCGTCAGCATGCTTGGAGCGCACTGTATGTTTTTGCTGCATCTGCCAAATTTCCGAGCTTTCTTCATTTCTACATCCAGGTCGTTTCTATTTTTGCATTTTGTTATATTCGCCAGACGCAGGCAGTCATCATCTAGTTGGTTGGGCGATTACCACCATGCTGCCTCCTGCCTCAGCGGCATCAGCGCCATCTACATCCGCCGTGAGGCGGATACTCAGCGAAGACTTTAATTAAATTAATAAACATACCGGTTCTCTTCGACTGTGGCCAAGGGATAAGGAATGTAATCAGACAAACTCGCCCCCTTCAACAAAATAGCCAAGATCTACCCAAGATCAATGTAAACGTGAACTGTAATAATTGTTTGAACATAAAGTGCAGATTCCTGTAATAAATATCAACATTACATTATATATCATTTAGCGGCTTTGGTATTTATTTAAAGTCGAGCGATACGTGCGCGTAATGTATGTACGCACGGCAGGCGCACCGCGAAGAGCGAAGTCGAAGTGGAGCTCGCAGGACCAGCAGGATGGACGTAATGCGAACGCGCGCGCGCGAGATACATGCATAATAAATAAAATTGATTTACCGACGCGCAGCGCTGCAGCGCAATCATATAATATGCATTATGTGCGAATGTAAATAACATCGATGTCGTTCTCATGTCGCTCCAGCAGGAGAGCAGGACGCGTCCTCGCTCGTTGCGCGTGCATTGTCCGAAGACTCGGGAATTGCGGGCATTACAGGCATTATGTAATTTTAATTGCCGTCCGGAGAATTTCTACCATCACGAATTGCATGCTCTCTTAGAAGTTGGAGTCAAAGAAACATGTGTGGACGAGTGCAGGAATCTTAGTTAATTAATAAGTACATAATTACCGATTGTGCATCGTAAATCAATTGCTGCGGCGGCCGCAAGCCTCGGAGATCACAAGCGCACGAAGGTGAAATTCTTGTAATTGCTGTGTAATTGATTAATATTCATAATTTTGCAGAATTTCAAATTTACCTTGTAAATCAGCTTGAAACCACATTCATCCAATCAAGGAACTTTAAATTTTCATTAAACAATCGGAATATACCTCTTAGAAAAATAACATTTTATATTTTGATTGCTCTTTAAATCTTAAAAGTTAAAACGGAAAAGCCTATAGCTATATTTTTGATATTTTTGAAGCACGCGACAGAACATTCACGATATTTTAGACTCGTGTATCTATTCTATAGTATATTGTGTACGTTGGGCCGAAACTCGGCCGACCAAACAACTTGAAATCCGTATCGGAAAAGGTTTCATATTTCTTGAACAAATGCTCAAAATTTAAGTTTCTTTTAAGCAATCAAATTATTTTACGATAAACGTTCAATGGCTTTTGAAGTTCCCTTAACTTAAATAAAGTAAGCAATGTTGCCGATGTGTCGAACGCATCGGCAACTCCCTGGTAATAACTATGTTACTTTGCAGCGTGCGAGCTTTTTCTACATCACACGGTGCGCATTCCGCGACGCATGAAATATGCATCGCGTATAAAATCGATGTGGTCCTTAATGCGGCCGGCGGAATTGATTAAGATGAAGAAAAACATGCCGAACGACGTGCTGCGCACACACACTGTCTGCATGCGCCCGATGAGCGACCACTGCGAAATCGCATCAGCCTGAATGCGAATCCTCTCCTGCCACGCTCGCAATCAATCGGAACACGCGAAACATATCGGCGATATCGCCCGCAGATTAATAAGCGAATCAACGAAAAACGAGCAGAAAGTGAGCGAAGCATTTGCATCGGATTTCAATCGCTTCGAGTTTTATTTTGGGATATTTTTCACGCGGGATCGTTTTGCTTCAAGCGCTTCAAGTTCATACCTCGCCTTCAGACCAAGAGTCAAGACCAAGAAGGAGACTTATCACACGGAGTGTCGATAAATTTTATTCCAAAGCATCAAATGCAACTACAAACACCGTTTTCATGGAACTTCTAGGCGATCAAACGAACAAACTCAAATTAAAGTTAAATTCTAGCTTCCTCTGGATTAATGTATTTGGATAGTAGTATAAGTTGGACAGTTCTATGCCACAATGAGGAGGAAAGTTCTAATACCGCTCATCCTCCGGCACTATACTCCTTCACTCCTCCTAGTGACTTTTGAAGACCTGTGGAGGTTTGTGGATCTAGTGACGTTTGATCTGGGTGAATGTTTAATATGGACATTTCGTCATCTGTCTACTGATCAAATTAGTGTTTCGCTAAATGGATTTGGCCAGTAGTATATTAGTCGGAGAGTCCTGGCCACAACTAGTGACTTTTGAAGATCTGAGCAACTTTAACATCTTGAGTCTAGAGGTTTGTGTATCTAGTATTCTAGTGAGTTTTGGATCGGGTACTATACAGGGTGTGTGTTTAATATGGAAATGACGTCATCGTTCAACTGATCGAAATGATGGTGTTTGGCTAGATGGATTTGGATAGTAGTATTAGTCGGAGAGTCCTAGGCCACAATAAGGAGGAGAGTTCTAGAACCGCTCACTCCTCCGGCATCGTACTAACTCACTCTTCCTATAGTGACTCTTGATGATCTGGGGGACAGTTAGATCTACAGGTTTGTGGATCTGTGAGACATTCTTCCCCAATGAGGAGAGTTCTTGGACCACTCACTCCTCCAGCACTATACTCATTCACTCCTATAGAGTTTTGAAGATCAAGGGGACTTTTAGATCTAGTAGAGGATTGAAGATCTAGTGACTAGGTAGGTAATATCAATATACCATAAAATCGGATGAGACAAACTAACTAACTGACTAACTGATATTAATTTCCAGGCCAAACCCGAAGTCGTAGAAACTTGGGGTGGGTCTCAAAAAATTCTCAAGGGGGGCGGAGCCCCCTAGTAGGTAATATAGGTATGGTGTGTATGTATAATACAGAGATTCCTTCATCGGTCAATTGATCGAAATGGCTACATCTCGAGATCATCGAGACGATCTGAAGATATATGATCTAAGGAACTTTTAGATCAAGGGGATTGTAGATCTAGTGATGTTTGGATCTGGTAATATAGGTAATATAGTATGGTGTGTATGTTCGATTGATCGAAATGTTAACATTTCGATGACCTAAGGCACATATTAAATGGACACACTGAATGGTGTTTGGCTTAATGGATTTGGATAGTAGTATTAGTCGGAGAATCGAAGAGGCCATGATGAGGAGGACTCACTCCTCCGGACCTCCGGTACCGAACTACTTCATCACTCCTCCTAGTGACTTTCAGATCTGGGGACTTTCAGATGTAGCGGTTTTTGGATCTGGTGATATACAGGGTGTATCGATTTAATATCGGTCAACTGTCGATGACATAATGCCCATATTAAATGGACGCCCTGTATGATGTATGGATAATTCATTCCTACCTCCCTATTTCCCTAAACGTTGGCAAATGCCAGGTTGGCTGAAATATGTAGAGTAGAGGTCAATCGATGACGTCGTGGCGCATGGGTCGGAGGATGGGCGGTCGTTGCAAAATGAGTTTCCATGTACGGATGACAATTAAATCGGCGCCGATTGACAGCTAGCGCGCGCAAATATTAACCGAATTTCGGTGTCTGTGCGCTCCTGAGCCCATGTTGCTCTACGAACTGCGATATGCACTTGCAGCGCCGCCACGCTTTACATCGTTATGTGATAACGGATAACGGCACGCGCGGGGCGGACGTTGTAAATTCGGGCGACCGCTGAAGTTGCGCAGGAAGCGCGCCATGCACATGAGCATTTGTTTATTATTTTCGGTGCGGCAGGTGGGCAAATGTCCGAATTCAACCTGCCCGCCCAAAACAACCATCCAACTGGCATAATGCAAATGTGTGACAGGGAAACTGGGAACTGGAAAAAACCGAATGACCGAGGAAAGAACGTGCCACGCTGCTATCAACAATAAGAGCTACCATAGAACGTTCAAAAAATACGAGACGAATGAAAATTTTACGTGATTTTACGAATCGCATTGGACATGTATCGCAATGACGTGAATGCAAATTAATGAAGTGTCGACGCATTGATTTGAATCATCATCGTTGGCAGCGGTTCAATTATTAAATCAACGTTGTATCGCGTATCAATAACACCATCGATTGGCAGATTGCGCCGCTGGTGCTGGAGGATTGGCATAATCATCGTCATCATCATCGCATTATTCATCACTTTCGTATTCATATTATATCTGCTCACAACGCTCATTAATGTCGTTTCGTATCGCACTTAAAAGTTGCATAATTAAAATTATCACTATCGCTTAATAGTTGCAAGTGGCAGTGTAGAACAGCAATAGAAAATGCAATATCTTGATGTTGTTGCCGGGCAATTTACAGTTAGGTTATAGCATCGACATGGCATCAGCAGGAACGATCACCTTCGGCATTTCGCAATTTTCTCATCTGCTACGCAAAACGCACCAAATCGCGAAACGAGAGCATGAACACAATATCTCAGCGAAGCCATCGCCGACATTCGTCGACTTGGATGTTGCAGGTCTCGGGTTCGGGTTTTGGTTCGTTCCGCATTGCGTCCCTGCGAAACGTGCGAGTCACGACGGAATGACAGCTGCGCGCTTTGATGCCGCACGACAAAGTGGGCACCACCTCAGCATGAAGAACGAAGAAACGCGAATTACAACTGAAGAAGTTGGCGCTGCACTAGGATCGTATAGGCGAACAGGTAGTCGGAGGATCACAAGCTGAAGAAGTTAGAGAAGTAGATGCGTGCTGAAGCGTTTCACCGTTTCGCAGTTCACACTTTGCGGTGCGCATCTTTTTGCTGCTCCTGCTCCCTGCACAGGCTTAATACCGTCCTTAATGAACTGCCCCGACTGCCCAATAAACCAACACGCTGCGATGATCTTGCATTAAGATTCGTTAAGTGTTCATTGACTGTCGGCGCCCAGGAATACACAGAAAGTACAAGTGGATGCAAAAAGCAATGCGGAAGGGAATTTCTTTTAAAATTATAGCTCTATAGGTAAAAGATTGTTTCTATGCTCCGCCCACTGTCTTGGCCAATCAGAAGTCGATATGAGACAGGAGTGAGTTACATGCGCATGCGAAGTTTATGCCCCTCCTAAAGTTATAGATGGACTTGTTCTGAAAAGGTTATATTTATGAGATTTTTTTGAAATTTTTTTTGAGGCTTCAAAAAAGCGCAAATAATAAGTCAAAGTTAATACGCGTTGATACAAGTCGATACAAAAAAAAACACAAGGTAATTTCTTTTAAAATTATAGCTTTTCAGGATAAATATTGTTTCTATGCTCCGCCCATTGCCTTAGCCAATCATAACTCGACATGTGTAAATCGCGTGCGCATGCGCACTATATGCCCCTCCCCCTTGAGTCGCATGAAAATAAAGTTATAAATAAAGTCAGTCGGCAGAATGGTCAAATCCATTAAGACATCCAATGCTTGCACATGGACAGCATAAATTCCACCTGGACTCCTGCGCTGCGCAGCTATAATCCGGCCGGGCTTTTATTGGCAACACCTCGAATGCTCGCGCCTCTCGCCCTCGCGGGTATTGAATATTTCATCTACGCTTTCAATAAATACTCTCGGCACAGCGGCGCGAACGCACTTTGCATGGCATGCGCCCGCATGGTGTTCTGGTGTTGTGGTGTGCAATGGGGCGCGCGAGGTGTGCAACCAGCGCTGCACGTTACACATGTAAATCGCACGCACGCGTACACATCGATATTTATTGTGCGGCCATAATTGAATATGCAGCCGACACCAGCCGCCGACAAACCGCCGACTGTGTCCTATTGCCCCTTACCGAACCCAATGCGAGACGCTATAAATTAGATTCCAGCATCTGTTACTACCAAACACGAAATATCCTCAGAAATGTAGGCAACTCAATATACACGGTTATACACGGTTTTGAAGTGTTTATCTCCTCTTATTTTGGTAGGAGTTCTTTATTTTGTTCCGCAGCAGATTATTAAGGTTGTCGTCTAAACATGTATATTCTCCATAAGGGCAGTTTTCGTCGTTTTAAGTCGTATTCGAGTATTTCACTATTTTAATAATTTCATCCATTGTTTCCAATAATAGCAAGTAAAAAAGTCTCGAGTCTAGACGACACCCTTATACCCAGAACATTATTTGAAATACAATGTGGAAATACAAAAGAATATGATAATCTTAATACCAAAATGCTGAGAGAGTTTGGCCTCACGAGGTCCTCAAATTTTGAATTTTTAGGTTACAAATATGCATAATAACAAAATACTTCTGTATTGTACAGCAGCTGTTTTAAGAGTCGAACACTTCTACGAAGACAAGAAAAAACTGATTTTATAGAAGTGTTCGATTTTTACAACAGCTGCTCAACAATGATAAAGAATTTTGTTATTATGCATATTTGTAACGTAAAAATCAAAAATTGAAGACCTCGTGAGGTCAAACGAAGACTTTTCTCAGCATTTTGGTGGCGCTTTTCCGCCAATTTTAGAGCACCCTCCTTGTATAGGCTACACAATATACATGTTTGTATAGATCACTTTAAAGACCCATTTTTAAGTGTTGTGTGACGTCAGCAAAAATGTAGACAACTCAATACACACAACTTAATTTTTTATTCCTTGTTGTTTTCGTACATACTTCTGGATAACTCGAAAGTGGTTTGTTTTTGATATGATTAAAATCGTGCGGCGTTTCGTCGTCGTCTTTGCGGGCGCGTTTTATAGATGCATTAAAATAATTAAATGCGGAATAAAAATACCGTGAGACTCGCACACTCGTCCTGTGCTTTTATTACAAGTGTAGACCGAGCTTTTATCCACCCATGCTCACACTATAAGTCTTATCCCTATATAATACTCCTTTTTTCTTAAAACCAGTTTCCGTTTAAATACATTTTACTTCTTTTTAATTGTTTAAAACAGTTATGCGAATGTTACGTGCAATACTGACATATTTTTCGCGCAGTTATCATAATAATTGCGAGTAATAACTCACCGCCAGCAGGAAATGTTCGAACTGTTCGAATTGTTCCAACCGGTCGAAATCGTTCGGTGAACAAAAAAAGAATCCAAACGCGAAACGTGCGCTTTACGTGTACAAGCTGCTCACGCGCGTTTGGCGCTAATTGCCACCGCACACGTGTCCTTCGCAAGGACTAACTCATTTAAATCGACTTAACCATCCGAAAATCACCTCACACAAATTAAATCGCAGCTCGAATTAAACACCGCGCGCACACCGCACAATGAATGTACATACACCGGACAGATTATTTTAAAATGCACATAATTGCAAACTAGCCATGAGTGTCCATAAAAATATGTGTAAAAATAGTTGACATATTGTTGCAGACATGTGTGGCAGTATGAATTGGTGCGGTTATGAGCGGCGGCTTGGATCGCCTTGAATTTATTTTATTTTCAAATCGCATAAAAATGCAGTCGCGTTGGAACACGCACAACGAGCATTATCATTAAACGCTATCGGTATCGGCGCTTTTTAAATAAATGTGCATCGTGCTGCGCATGCCGCATTCATGCCCGCCTAATGTCTAATGCCAACTAACGTCCACATATTTCAAGTTTCAAAAGTTATTATTAGATTATTATTGCGTAACACAAAAAAAAACTCAAATTGTATCAACATCTAAAATTTCTTAGTAAATCCACATTAAATCTTTAATAAAGTATAACATACAAGATTGATTACAAAAATCAGTTAAATAATTTCTGATGTAAGGGTATAAATATAGGGTGGACTAATATTGGTGGAAAAACGCCAGGTAACTTAGTATATAGTTTATGTCAAAAGAAAACGATAATCTTAATACCAAATGCTGAAAAAGTCTTCGTTTGACCTCATGAGGTACTCAAATTTGGTATTTTTAGGTTACAAATATGCATAATAACAATAGTACATTACATACATATTACATACATTACATACTTAAAGCAGCGAATTACATTCCGCTGCGCTCGCGTCGCGTGTAATTTCGCGAGGTGAGTCGTACAATTAAACGATTACCGGTGTCGTCAATGTGGCGAGGCAAGATGTTTTTCAGTTCGTTCTTTCGACAAGCACCACTGATGCCAAAAAC
>JARJDQ010011876.1:0-11342 GCA_030264215.1 Geostiba sp. GC000077 | reverse complement strand
TACCTATTATATTTGAAATTTTTGATCCACTGGCAAAATCTTAGGAGTAATTGAGTTTTAAAATAACAAATTTTCACATCTATATTTTTAAACTTAAGACTTGTTATTTTAAAATTCAATTTCTCCTACGATATTGCCAGTGGATCAAAAATTTCACTTGGAATAGGTAACAAATTAAATCATCTTGAAATTAAAACCTAAATTAAAACAAAAGAATAATTAGAAAGGAAGTTGACAAAGAAGCTTTATGGCTCTGTATCTCGGCCATGAAGAAGAATTTACACACTTTTTTTTTTCGCTAAATGTACTTCTTTCAAGGCCATCTATAAAACCTAAAGAGGAATTACATGATTAATGGAACACTCTGTATAAAAACCTATTTCTCTTGTACTACAAGTTTATTTGACAATTTGCCAAATTTCTTTGTATTATGTCAATATAATGTGTCACTTTGATGTTCATTTGGAACATTCATGCCAAAAACTAAAGCCAACTCAACTACGGGTAGTTTTGTATGCATGCATTAATCAAATGCGTCATGAATTCCCTAAATGTTAAATTATTTGATGCATACGTTCTGATGGCGCCTCCACCATCTCATTTGAATGCTTACAGAACTCACAACCTGGGACATTTTCATGCATTTCAAGCAGTTCAGTAGTTTGCCTAAATAAATAATAAATATCAACGAAAACACTGAGATTCAATTCAATATTAGATTAGTATGAAACCAGGCCTGGAAACTGGAAACTGGAAAACTTTGAGATGTTAACTTGTGTACAATATTAAATCTTTTTACTGCCTAGCACACAACACGTAGACGTTTATTTAGTCTGTTCTTATGTAGACTATGGATGAATTTATTATGATTTTAGTTATGTAGATGTAATCTTTTTTTGTTTGTATTGACTTTATTCTGAGACACAAAACAACACAGATTAGATATTATACTATGTGAATTTATATATTTATGAGGCATTATCATGATTATGATTATTTGTTGAATAAGGTAATATTAAATTGAGTTTGATATCTTAACATCTCTTTTCTATCAAATACCAATCTCAAGACAGATAGGATCTTGTGCTCTTGAAATAACTCTCATATATCATTCCATCGTCAAAATTCGACCAGGACGAAATGTAATTTAGTTGCCTTGACAAGTTTTTTTTTCCAATTTTACCAATGTGGTTATTCCCCAATGCGTTGCGATAAACTTTCTACCAGATTCGTAATTGAATATCAGCCGAGATCGGAGAAGACCAAAACCCAAAGCAGCAACTTTCAAGGAGCAATGAAGCAAAACGTAGACGAAAATGAAAACACAATATTTATACAATGCGAAGATTCCCTATCATTTTACTACCAAGTTACATATGTTATGAATTTGCTTGCACTATAAGCCGAAAAGCAATTGATCGATTGTGATTGTAACGTTAACTGAAAATGGAAAGCAATTGTGGTAGTTGGTGCTTGGGAATGCGGATTTATCTCACACCCAGACGTGTGTAATCATGTGCGTTTAGTTTTGCGGTACGCCCGTCAGGTTGCGAGTCGTTCGCCACGTTTGGCCGCCCCGAAAATGCTGTTAGCTTGGCGCTGTGGAAGGCATCTGTCCCGGCGCCTCCACCGCATGGCGCTCACGGCAATCTGATCCGATTCGTCCAATCAACTCGAAACAGTTTTATTGCATCGATAACTGTGACAAACAAGCGAAAACCCGCCACTCTACCAAAGCGCTTCCGAAGCACGTAGGCGGACGAAGGGGATTGCGCCTATTATCCCTCAATAATGTCCAATGTGATTATTTCCACTGAATCTGCACTGATAAACAAATCTTTTACATTTCTAAAGTTAACCCTTATTTGTTTGAGTTCGTGTTTAGTGATTTTGAGTTATTTGGAAGCAAAATGAAGTTTTTGCTAAATTTTAATGTGAACATCAGGGTATTTGGATACTGCGTAGTGTGAAGTAGTGTTGGTAGCCTATAATGGCGATTTGCGTTTACATAAATTTCGCAAAGTTTTAATTGTTCCACCATGCATTAATTTGCATGCATTTATCGGGGCTGGCGTGCGGCGCATGCTGTGTACATGTGTATTTCATTTGGATAATTTGCATTTTTACTGGTTTAGGCCTCGCATCGTTTTTGTTGCTGGTGATACGTTGTGCTGCGTGCGCAGCGCAATTAAATGTGCTGTCAATATAAAACGCACGCGCGTAGGCCCTTTCAAAAGTGCTGGATGATTGTATTTTATTAATTTCCAATTAAAATATAAAAAATTCCGATCGGCACATTTTGCATATTCAACGCAGAATAAATTCAAATAAACTTGCCTGCTGTTATCAAAAAAGCCAAAAATTTAAGTTTGTACCGGAGGAATAGGTTTTTATGGGGAACATGATTTTTTAATTTGCTGTTTTTACCTTTTTAATATATTAAAGGTCTATAAAAATCTGAGCCTGCGAAATGCGTTTTTTTTCTTGCACAAAGTTTCCTGTCCCGGCGCCTCCACAAACATTTTAATTTTACGTTTTTGGAGATACATTTATTGATTACATAATGAATTGATTAACATTTTTTACATTCAAAGCATGAGAAATTTGCCAAATTACCATGATAAAAATTTTATTTTCAATTATGTAAGTTTATGAGTTATAGCTCATTGAAAATTGCCAAATATTTTTTCAAAGTAAATTTTTGCTTCTCTGGATAATGAGCGATATGTCTTTGATTGTTGTTGCATTTTACATGTACTGTATATCAAATTAATGGAAATTTCACGCTCTTCCCAACGATGCTAATTTCATAGTTTGCGGTTATTCTCATTTTTGAGTTATGGGACGTTTAGTAAAAAAATCACGTTGTTGAAAAAAAAGCTAAAAGAAGCGATATCTTGAAAACTATGGTCAAGCGGCTCATAGTTATCCAACATTTGGGCTCTAAACTTGAAGTAGAATAATCTAGTTGTCTGAGTGCAGTTTTAAATAAACCACTTCTTAAATAATCGATTTGATACTCCGCTCCTTTTGCAATTCGTGTTGGTGGAGGCGCCGGCAGTAAATTGATTTTATCTGTGATTGCTTTGATTTTTCCAGATTTTCAATAAGTCAAGATGATACCATTAACAAACTAGAAAATGATGCATTTCCCATCATTGTGGGAAACACCTTCTTGCTTATTTCTGAGTTGAGAAGATGAAACTCGAGTGTCAAGGACTTATAAACCCGGATTCTCTACAAAAGGGATGTTACTACAGTACCTACTCTTTGTACTTTGTGCGCCGTGCTTTGGTGGAGCTTAAGTTGGATAAATCTTGGTATTCGCTACTCGCTAGAACAATCAAAGTGTCGCAACGATATACGAGAAGCCAACCAGAACGTGTTCGAAATCAAAGTTTCAAACGAAGACTTGTTCATATTTTTTCATTTTATTTTCTGTATGTTATTTTGTATTTTGTGAGTAAAACCTGCGCAGGACGAGACGTCATTACACTAAATTACGTGTATAATGCCTGCAGCCATGGCGTTATGCTAATGGCGACTTTCGCCCGTGATACATGCTTATACCTAACGTTAATTTACAATTATGACGTGATTGCGCATTTGCGCAAATTTTTAATATAAAACTCCGGAGCGGCGTACAAAATACAATATTGCAAAATTCCCTCCTATTACCACTTTGGCACTTGCTCAATTGCGGCGGTGGCGGTAATTTTTTGCTCGACCTTCTGCTCAACCATTCAACCGGATGAAATTGTGCGTTTGTTATAGCCTTCGTCGACGTGGACGTTAACTGCCACTGCTACCTTTTGCAGGTAAAAAAAAAACCAATCTAAATCGTACGTGCGCCACAATAAAAACGTCAATTCGCTTTTTGATCTTTCATCCATCCATATTTCTACAGTCTACATTCAACATTCAACATTCATGGATTCGGCAGGCGAAAAAAGCGCGCGTTTTCCACATTTTTCGCATTTCCCCAACGCACACCATAATCAACATGCATGTAATACGCGCAGCGCACATAGGCGAATAATTTTTTGTGCGCTCGTGTGTGTTCTACGCCTCCTTTTGATAACACTCTCTGCTGGTGCGTAGCGCGACCCATCAACCGGAGATAGGAAAACGCGCCCCGATGATTGGGACACAATTTTTTTTGTGACATACCTGACAAGCTATTACAAGCTACGATTCGATCAAAAATTTACACAGTTTGATTCAACGGCTTTGAAATAATACGCTGAACATTAGAAAATTAGAAAGTGGGAAAGGGTGGTTTCTATTACTCTGTATGTACTTAGTTTTGGAACATTGGAACTAATGTAGTGCGTATTTTGAATTGTTGTGTTTGCGTGTTGCGTTGTGCCTGTTGTTGAAAAGTAATTTCAAGTTTAAATTAATTCGCTGCCGAGTGCAATTTGAGTGGAATGAGAGTGAAAAAAAATCCGCCACACACGCAGGGTGCACACTTACTTAAGCCAGCTCACAATCAGGATCCCGCGCCCGCTGGGCGGCTCGGCTGTTGTGATTAATTTCGTTTTGATTAATTTCGGTTTTGATAATTAATTAATCGCAACCGCGCTGTAGGTACGTGCTTTGCTTCTTGTGCTCCTGCTGCTCAAAGCCTCGACTCACAACAGTCGATCTCGATGTGCGTTAAACACATATTGTTAATTCACCTTCTACAGGATGCTCAAAAACTCACCCAAAACAGAAAAAGAAACTCATTAATATTTTTCATTTGACAATGTCATTTTTAAATGTTGTATATAAATTTAAAGTGTACGTATTTATTATTATCCTGTATAGTGAATCTTAGTTCTGTGAAGCGGCTGGGTGGTATAGCTACCCCCGTCGCGAGCCTGGTATAGTTTCGGCGTAAAGTCTGGAGGGCTGCCGATGATTAATAGTCGAAAGTCTTTTCCACTTGTTACGGGGTTAGGTTTGAAGTTTCGCTCGTGAGTCGTGAACTGTTTGTCGAGCTGCGCTGAGCGCTGTGCATTCCGCCGCCCGCCGACGCCGCCGCCTACGCCGCACTCGCCGGCTCGTTTTGCTCCGGCTGGTAACTTGACAACGGTCGCGGCGCGAGTTTTATACGCCCATGCCACCGCCGCATTCACTGCTGGTGTTCGTGTTGCGATAACACTCACAAACACGTGCACATCCCTTTTGGTGGTGGCACGGAGGCAGCGAGCGCGAAAGTACCACGCCGTCGCGAATCAGATTTATCAAAGTTGGAACAAGCGCAGCGGCATTTCCACATTTCCACAAATGTTGCGCGTATTAATCAACTTGATTTTAAAATGACACGACGATACAAAACTTTTGAATAAACACTCCCTTAATATCATTTGGAAATATATTCATACGCCTTTGAAAATGCATGAAAGAGGTTGTTAAATTTTAACTTCTTCCACATCGTTCACTTTACGCGCTTTACGTCATCGTAAAAGTGCAGGTGCAGTAATTAAACAGTCCATGGGCTATTAAGTTGATTACATTGCGGAGTGTGCAAAAAATGCCCCATGTGACAACCCCTGAGCATCTGCAGTTTCCAGCGAATTAAAAACAGCTCATTGTCACTACTAGTGTGAATACATAAATAACTCGGCTCAAAATAAAATAAATTTTTATATTAAAAAATTATTTTTTCAAGGTTTTATAGAAATATTAGTGCATTATTCGGTTTTTAGTTCGGGCTAATTCCCACAAACACAGGGTTCGTTGATGGCACCTTTCTGACATACTAAAAGTGTAGGAATATCTAAGCATGCAAAATGCAGTTTTTGTAGTAGAGAAACACACTTAGCTGCGCCTCCACCATTTTTATACATTTATACATTGATACATTTGTTGATAACGTAATGAATTTGTTAATTTTTTTTTAACATTGAATAGCATCGCTGGAAAGGGCATGTAATTTGCCAATTTACCGCTTTGAAAATTTTATTTCACAATTATGTAAGTTTTTGAGTTATTTCTCATTGAAAATTGCCAATTATGTTTTCAAAATAAATATTTTTTTTTCTTGCCAATGAGCGGTATGTATTGCATCTAACATGTACTGTGAACTATGTCAAATTATAGGAAATTTCACGCTCCTCCAAATGATGCTAATTTCATAATTGTGATTGTTTTCTAATTTTTTAGTTATTGGACGATTATTAAAAAAATCACTTTGTTGACAAAAAACCTAAGCAAAATCTTGAAAACTATCGTCAAACGGCCCATAGTTGAATATTTTATAGTATAAATTTGATGTAGAATCATGTCGTTCTCTGGGTGCAATCTTAAACGAACCATCTTGTAAATAAAAAGCAACATCTACCGGCAAATCCACAGTTTTAGTCCGATAAAGATGAAACTTGATACTATGATAGATTATGGCCAGGATAAAATTATGGCATATGTCCCGATTTTAACATCCACGCCATCCACTCCATATTGACCAAAAACACGTCCGTGAAATGAAAATGTTTGTGGAGGCGCCGGGAAACGAATGTGTTTCTCCATTTGGGACTTTGTGCAAGAAAAGAAAACACATTTTGCATGCTTAGATTTTTCTAGACTTTTAGTATGGTACTAGTAAAGGTAAAGGTACTATCAGCGAACTAAAAAATGCAATCCACATCTTTGTGAGAATTAGTCCGACCAAACACATATATTTTGCTTATATCTCCTACACTAGTGTTTTACCTTGGAATTACGAGTAAACTTTTTTTTTCATTCGGAAAGTTAAATTTCATGGGAGTAATTCCTAGTGTAAATATTCATGCATCATACAGTCATAAAAAACACCCTCCCCCCTGAATGCGGAAATTTGCGTTTTATTGACTTTGCAAAAAATATTGTCGGGCGTCGGCATTTACATGTTTTTGTTGCTTAACATGATTTAGTCGCCATAACGATTTCCTCCCAACGTCTCGAACACGCCGAATTGGTAAACCAATACCCCGAACCCTATTTAGTCCTCCGTTGCGCCCTAGCAGGCATACACACATCTTTTACCCTCCTGTACTCCACTTTTGGGGCAAGCATCAAAACCGGAAAAAGATCCCGGTGCAAAAAAAGGGTTGCGTCACTGCGGTTTCGATTCACGTATAGCTTTGCGTGGCAGCGGCAGTGGAAAAATGGAGGCATAGAAGGCAAAACCGGTTAGAGGGATGTATTACGCGGGCGGAGCAGGCGCAGGCAAAAAGGATACGGCAGCAGCGCTTCGGATAAGGTGGAATGAAGAAAGGATGGCGCTTATCGCACATCCGCATCGCAGTGCGCTGCTGCCATGCTCCGCATCAGCTACGGCTTCGGTTTTCGGGGGGTTGGAAGTTTTTCACTATCCTATCCGCCCCCACTCTTCAAAGCTTGGATAAAAGCATCACAGCGTTGTTAGAACACACACACACAGATTTTATTTTTACGTTTACAATTACTTTAGGTAAAAGTCCAAAATACGAAAGACAAGAATAAAAAAAAAACAAAAACAGGAGTCGGGAGCGAATGTTGATTTTAGCAATTTTTGGTCAAAGGCAAGAAATTTGTTAGGTAAATTTTCCAAGGATTTGCTCATGCAAAAAGTGTATAAATTCTTCTAACATCATGCTGCGATACTGGCTCGCTTGCAGGTCGCGAACGGAAGACTCCGGGCGTCGAGACTATTTGCGCTTTTCTTTGAGCATACATTTACAATGTGCTTCGCGGCGTGCGCGGCGTTTTGTAAGCCATTCGAGCCGCTTGGCGAAGCGTTTGAATCTATTTCCTTATGCGCTATTTATGTAGTCCTTCGCCCGGCCCGACTGCAGACTGCATAAATAAGCGAGGTGCCATAAAGCGACCGATTTTTCAACAAGTAAACTGCGTTTTGCTTTCTTTCGCCCGGCGCCTTCACCATCGTGACGCGTCGCTTTGAGGTGGAGTGCCTGGAGAACCTTTCAAATACCAAATAGGAAACGAGCATTTTCACAATGTTTACTGCGATGTCACAAGGTTTTAAAAGTCGAAAATATAAAGGCAAATATTGAAAAATAAAAGATCACACAAGAAAAATTGTTGAAACAGTTAACATTTAAAATGATTGCCTCCTTAATTTTAAGATTTAATTATAATTATTTTATTGTGGCCTGTTTTTTATCTGTGTTTTTTTGTGTACTGATAGTATTGTTTGCATTTTGGCGCAATTTGGATTTTTCCTTTGTGCTTTGACTACGACCTTCCGGCATTGTGCTGGGTTCAAATGTTCAAAGCTTTTGGGTGAATGTTTCATTGTCCCCTTGAAATATTTAATCGCTCCGGAGCCTCGCTTCGATCCAAACCCACCAAGAAAGATTACTATCATCGTGAAACCCACGAAATTTCACAACAAAGACGCTTTTTTCTTCGTCGTAAATCTCCCGGAAGTCTTCTCCAACACAAAGTTGCACTGATTGTAAGGTCATATTTTTATTATTTGTTTGATTTCTTCGCGTAAAAGTCACGAAATTATTTTTTTACGATATTTCAATTCAACTCTCATTGGCACTTCTGCTTGATGGCATAGAGAAAATCAAATCACAAAAAACGCCCGAAGAATACGCCGCACAAAAAACTCGTTAATTTTCCAATTTACATTTAACGTCAACTACACGGCGCGACGTTCAAAAGGCGCTCGCGAAACACACCCCACACGTCGCGACGCCTCCTCAATTGGCCGCTATCGATTCGGTACCCAAACACGACCCACCCCTCAAGGGTTCGAGACTTAATTACACGTGTAAGTGTTTAGCGAGTGAACATTTCCATTCGATCATCGGGGCGCCAATGCTGGAGTTATTACATTTTTGATTTAATCATTTAGTAGACGTGTAAAAAAACATCGCCACCGTCATCTTTTCGATGTGAATCGATTCGATTTGGCAGCCGGATAAAATAATTATTTCCGGACGCCGTTTGCGATTGAAGCTTACGATGCGCCTATTTCTAGTCGAGATCCTCATAAAGAGCGCGCGTGTAATGAGCGGGCATAATGAGAAAAGCGAATGAACGAACTGAGCTGAACGGAACTGAACACCGGATTGGTTTGTTCGTTCAGGTAAATTATTTTAATTAAAATTTAAAGTTGATTATAGGAATTCGCATTCGCTTCGGCGGACGCTGGCGGAGGTGGAACAACTAACCTTGAATGAGTCGATGTTGGCGATGGTGGAGGCGATGGTGGAGGCGCCGGTTAAAGGAAACGATACTCGCGCAACTCAATGTGAACAAGCGGCCAGTGTTAACTAACGCTGTGTGTAGTCTACTGGGGGGATCGGGGTGAACGATGGAATCGAAATTAGTTTTCATAGATTGCCTTCGTCCGACAGCAGTTCGACGGAAAAGTGAGCAGCATGCGGGAGAGGAGGATGGGCTGGAGAAAGAAAACGCATAGTGCTGGAAAAGCAAATTATCTACGAATCGGGTTGCTCTTTGATTAATTCTCACTTCACTAAAGAACTCCCAGCTCAGGCACAGGTTCCCAACTCCTCCTCGGTGCTTACAACCAGTGTACAATGGAACAAGCATGTTCATGAAATAGTGAATGATTAAGTGTGCAATTGTACAAGTTCACCAAGATGTTAAGGCTTTAAACTCGGGTGCTCTGGTAAATTAGAAGCTTCAATTCTTTCGTTTTGGAATCTTATTTAATTTAAAAATTGGAGAAATCATTAAAGGAAAATCTTACCCAAACAATTATTAATTTCAGGGATGGAAAAAAAATTGTTATTTTTCACAACGAATTTCTCGTCCTGAGCGCTCCTGACCAGCAAACGGTTGATGAGTTTTAATTAACGTAATGTTCAATATCGGCTCGTTAATTAGCAATTCAAAAATTCCCTCGATTGCGCTCCACGTCATCATCATCATCATTATTACCATAGGCAAAGAGGCGGCAGCGCCGGCGGGCTGTCGGTTGCCGCCACACAAAGCGCGAGGTTAAGTGTATAAGTGGCCGGCTAACTTTGGCTCTGCGCTTTTTTTCCTTTTCAATTTAAATTTCATTTTCACTTCAACTTCCAACCAAAACCGAATCGTGGCCTCCGGGGGGCGGCGGTGACGGCGATGGCGGCGGCGAGATGGAAGCTATTTCCATTCTCGTTCGAGTGCAAGTGCCAGCTTTTTTCCATCGCGCTTGAGCGTGAGTGATGTTTTATTATGAAAATTTTTCGTTAATTAACGAAGCAAAACTTCTAATTAAAAATGCTTTAAGCATTCGCTTGGATTAAAAATATAAATAAATTAGCCG
The DNA here is from genome assembly GCA_030264215.1 of Geostiba sp. GC000077. Classification (NCBI taxonomy): domain Eukaryota; kingdom Metazoa; phylum Arthropoda; class Insecta; order Coleoptera; family Staphylinidae; genus Geostiba; species Geostiba sp. GC000077. The sequence continues at coordinate 1,084 of JARJDQ010011876.1, read as the reverse complement.
CCTCTCAATTCTCCGGCGGCCGCAGTTGCAGAGTTATTTTGGTCGGCCGAAATTGAAATTCGTGTCGGTTCTTTTGTCGGCGAGGGAAAACGTCAGGACAAAGATTGAACCGCTTAATCTATTCACATTGATTTTCCCGCTTGCACGTGCCGCACGCTAGACAACTGATTGGTGGCGGCGATTAATTTCTTATGCTCATCGCACTTCAATTAAAGCGCTTTAATTAAAAGTAATTCCTCACTGTTCGACGGCGGAACAGCGGCGCAAACACATTGTGACATAATGGCGCTTAATCTCCCCAAGGGGGTGCGCGCTTTATTATTGTTGCCACTTTTCGTCCTTGCCGCAAAAACTCCTGTTGCTTAATCTTCAAATAACCCGTCTGCAACCTCCCACGGGACAGCATTTCTTCATGGACATATACATATTAAATTTATGTAAAGCCGGCTCGGATCGTTTAAGGACCCCCCGAAATCCATTTGCCATAATCCTTTGAGGTTAATCCCTGCCATCATCGTCAGCATGCGGGTGTGGAGACGATGCCACATTGGATTCACATGTGCGGGGTGACGCTGGCGAAGGTCCGACGTTTAATGGACTTGTACTCTGAGATACCGGGGGTTGGGGGTTGGTGGTGGTGCCGGCGAGACCACGATTGCGATGGTGGTTAAGCAACTGAGCAACTGAGCAACTAATAGCATCTCATCTTGGTCTCGGTCGCCCAATATTCGACGTGGATTATCATAACAGTTTCCAGCGCAAGACCACAGGTCCAAAGAGCAAACTTGACCTATATTTAAGTTTAACGATTTTCACGAATGAATCATGTGTATGGCAGGAATCTGAAATTCTGAAAATTGAATGAATGTGAGAAACTTCTGCACATGAAGCTTCAAAAGTATTGAAAGGACCGCAACGTTGAGAAGGGTTGAAATTGTGTTGTAATGCATCGGCGTGCAATCAGCGATGTAATCCCGAGCTTTAAGTATCAAATCAACCAAATCTACAGAATTTACAGTATTTACAGAATTTACAGAATTACACCCCCGGTACAACATTCATCCCCACACAAAAAACGTCTCGG
>JARJDQ010011857.1:0-12592 GCA_030264215.1 Geostiba sp. GC000077 | reverse complement strand
TTTGAAAAATCAGATTGAAAACTTTAACGCAATTTTTCTCGTAACCACAAAAAGTGGAGTTGTCTGCTTCTACCAAAACCCTACAGAATTGATTAAGTTATGATAATGACTATAAATTATTAATTTATAACAAAGTTTGATGAATTCAACAATTGCATAAACCAATGAATTGTATCACAATCACTCTTATTTGCCAAATGTTCGGAGCTCCTGGGTAAGGTTTGCGACCATACGGTGCTCGGTTGGTACCGCACTGTTTTGATTTATAATGGCGGCCGAGAGTTAAGCATTGTACGCAATTCGTGCGGTATTGTTTTTATCGTGCGAGTGTTTAGCGAGCGCGATGCGAGCGGAGCGAGGGGCGTCAAGTTTTCTGTTTAGTTCGAGGCAATTTTGTGGTGGCGCTGTTTAGGAATATCGTCATATAAATTTTCTCACCACCGATTTGGACCAACATCAAGGCTCCGGCCGTATACAAGATACAGCCTGTTTTTTTCTTCTTGCTCATAACATCATAACCTTAAATCGAGATTAAACTTGTTTGTTTTCCTTATTCCTGTTAATTTTCCTCACGAATTTACCCCAATTTTGGAGACCAAGAAGTAAAGATGCTTAATTTAACACGAAGTAGAAGTCGTTTAATAAATATTACCAACAACGGTAGGAATTTTCAACATATTCATAGAAGTTTTACAAAATTCCTGTTATAGTCCTTAGATCTCTTGGGAATCAAGCAGAAGACACAGCAAAATTCAACAGTAAACAAGAACAGCTCCGCAAGAATGTCTCCGAACTACGCCACATTTACCCGGAGTTCCTCCCGGACCCAAACATCGCGTTCCGCAATTCGCTCAGAGAACGCCTGGAAAGAGAAGACATGCTCTCGAGGAGAACCCTCATTGACATCCCAGAGTTCTATGTAGGCACCATCATGGCAGTGACGTCCTCAGACCAGCACACAGCTGGCAAACCCATTAGATTTGTAGGCATCTGCATTCAAAGAGGTGGATGTGGCCTTAGAGCACACTTCACTCTTCGTAATGTCATTGATCACCAAGGCATGGAAGTCCTGTATGAAATGTATGATCCAACAATTCAGAAGATTGATGTTCTAAGGCTGGAGAAGCGCATGGACGATGATCTGTTATATTTGCGCGATGCGCTGCCAGAATACAGCACTTTTGACTCCAACATGGAGGCTGAGATCCTTCCAGAGGGTACTCCAGTCCCAATAAACACCACCAAGGTGAAGCTCAAGCCCAGACCTTGGCTGGCAAGATATGAAAGGATGAACATCAAAGGCATTGAGCAGATTGACCTTCCAGAGAGATTCTTCACAAGGGCCAAGGAACTGGAAAAACCATATGAGAAGTATGACCTGATGAAAGAGTACATGCGAACTATTCCAGAGGAGGAGCAGACTGAAATCTTCTCGGAGATTCAGAGCGAATTGAGTAAGTTGGAAATTGCGCGTAGGAAGATGAAGAGAAAGCGCACGTTTGTCAAGCCTACAAAGTTAGCGTAGACGTTAAATATCCTGGAACCATTTTGTTTATTAGATAATATAATAAAGATTTGATCAACACAACTCGCATGACTTCTGAGAGTATCCGACAGTCGTGTAGAAAGCAAGGTTCGAAATTTTAGTTAAAGCTATGTTCTTATTGCCCTTAGTGCTCTTCGGCCATAACGACATTTTGTTCGTCGCACTCGAGCAATGGCGCTTCCGGTGGTATATCGTCACTCACATCATGCCTGTAGTGAATTTCTCCCTGCCCCGCGTTGTTTATAATGTTGCCGATCGATCCCAACTTGTTGCGAATGAAGCACACGCTTTCGATGCGATGCTTAACCGTCGATGGGCAATCGTTAAAATCTAAACATCCACCAGCACCCGTTAGTTGTAGTGTTTTGGCGCGATTGGCGCGATCGGCGCGATTATAGTGCTTACTTTGTGCTTTATACAGTTTCTTCAAGTTAATGCCCAAGAGTTCAATCTGTACCTCGGCTAACTCGCGCAGCAAGTCGACGCTGACAGCGATGTAGCACTGCGGTCGCACTTCCTTCAGCACCGTGCTGAGCGTCTCCAAAGCATCTGCGCGCTTCTTGTGCACCACGTATTGCGTCTCCAGCTCGGCCTCGTAAAACGCAAGGAATCTGTATAGCTCGCTGAGGTCCAGCACGCAATTGACGTAGATGAATGGGTAATCTCGCAGTGTGTAGAAAACGCGCGCGCGTTTCAGCCAGATCTGCGTGTGTTGGAAGAGATTGCGCGCGTCGACAATGCTCCGAATCACTTTCGCTGGCACATTGGCGAGGATCACCTCAGAGTTGTGGAATTTTATTGCGTCGATTTGCACGGGTTCTTCATTCGTTGCGGAATCTAGTACAAAGTACAAAATTGTGCTAACAAGGAAATAATCTTATAGACACTTGGTAAGTTGCAAAATAAAACCTTGTGTTTGTTCGTGTTCCTCGAAAATCTTCGAACACATGTGATTAATTTCCTTGGCGCGACTCATGTCGAACAGTTTCAAGCCGTAATAGATCCATCCGCGTGCCAATTCGGCCTGCGCTCTGCCTAATTCCGGATGGTCAATGAGTCGTCCTTCGGCTCGATCGAGCGCTGATGATGCAGCTGATAAATAGTAGCTACAACGCCAAGGTTAATGTAATTATGATTGAGTTGAATTTTCAAGGGTTTACCGAGCAGCAACAAATTGCCGACGAACTAAATATAATGAAGCAACGCGTATGCAACGCATCGCCCAATCAACAGGATCGCATTGCTCATAATTCATCTCCTTCTCCAAAATGGTGTGTTGAATCAAGGCGGATTCACGCTCCAAGCCCATTTTGCTGTAAACCCAGCTCAACATTTGCAAATTGTTGATGTGGATATTGTGCATCTTCGCTTTGGAGTCCTCGGATTTAATACCACCGACCGTGAAGAGTTCATCAGTCCTAAAAAATGCAACGCTGTTACAACATTGCGTTTGAATGTGGTTATGTTTACGTGTAGGTAACAACAGTAGAAGTCACTTCGTTCGCAACAATGTCCCGTAAGCATGCCCTCGCACTGGTGAAGTCCTGCAGCTTGCTGAGAATGAACCCCAAATGATTGACGATCCTTTGGTGCAGATAGCTGACGAAGGGATCGGACTCGACGCCATTGAGGACTTCCAACGAGTGCTTCATGTCCTTCTTGGCTGCCTCGTACTTCTCCGTGCTTAGGTTGATCTTGCCCTGCTCGTAGATCAAAGTGGCCTTCATGGCAATTAGCTTTATCCAGTCGGCGGCATCCTCGTCGCACGTCACTACCGCCCGCAGCTCATCAATGCGCGCTACCATCGCCTCGAATTGCTGGTGCAGCATGGCGAGCGCCTTCTCCTGCGCTTCTTTGTTGCCGGCCGGTCGATGCGAGATCTTCTTCAGCGTGTCGAACATCTCCTCCAGCTCCTGATAGCTGGACTCTGGTAGCGGCGCCATTGGTATTGATTTGGCTTCAACCTTCAAGATTACCGTTCCGTTTTCAGCGCATTGACGTACTAAAATTTCACGCAGGACGAAAACACATTTTTGCGTTTGGCGTTTGTTCGCTGGCATTCCAGCGAATGTTTGATTGATTTCATTTTGTAAACGTTCGGAATGGTTTTAGAAAGGATTTAAAAACGTTTTTAATACCTGCAATATGAAAAATTTAAAGTGCTATATGACAAAATGGATAAACGTGCTATATGAGAAATGGATGAATGTCGTATGGATTTGAAATAAAAGTTCTGCAATAGACCAGGGGCGTCCGTCACCCCCCTCCCCCAACTGGAAATAAACCTCCCACAGGAAGCCAGGGGGGTTGTTAGACCAGGGGGGTTGATAGACCACGCGGCATGATACGCCACTGTAAGTTATCTACTCCATAGCACTCTTATCCATAGCACATTTATCCATTCCATAGGACGTTTCCCATATAGCAATATCCCATATAGCATTTATTTTGTCCCTTTTCAAAACTCTTGGATTTTTTCCTTCGATTGCTATCATTTTGTCTAATTTGACTAGGCTATTTTATGCGATTTGATTAAGAAATCGTTAATAAGTGATTCGATTTACTTCATTACTTTAGTACAAACAATGGTAAGCGTTGAAACTTATCAATTACAATATTATTTGCTAGGTTTTGTTTCACTGTTTAGTTGCATCTTGCATTTCCCTTATTTTATTTGCATATTTCTTCATAGTATCATCAATGGCGTCGATTGCGATTCACAAAATTGCGATTTCCACGATACTCATTACCTGCACAACACATAAAAAGACGTATACAATAGTCATCCCCACATACCCACAGAGTACCACTGCCTACCATTCGATATTTTACTGTTGCCACTGCCACCTCTCCGAGCACCCTCCGCCTGCTCCTCGCCCGATACCGGCAGGCAATCCTCCAGCAGCACCTCCTCCATGTTCCCGTACTCATTGAAGCGCACCACGCAGGTCTTCGCTGTGAGACCGGTGATCGTCGCGTTGTAATACTTGTTATCCTCCCAGTACTTCGCCATGCAAAGGTCACCCATGTGCCACTTCCACGCGCCAGACATCGAATTCGTAAAGTCCTCTTCGTTATTGCTCTTAGGCGCTGGCAAGTTGAGATGCTGCTTGAAGGCGTTCTTGGCAAAGGATGCGTTGACATTGAGGCGATCCATTTTATTCGCTAGCTCATCCACGTTTCCCGTTGATTGCGCGTTGTTCGGCGGATTGTAGAAGTTCTGCGAGGGTGGAAATTGCTGATATTGCTGATTGTAATGCTGCGGAGGTGTCTGCCGGTTCTGCAGACGCGGGGGTTGATTCCCACGACGGTTATCACGATTATCACGCGAGTCCCTCGAGTCTCTCGGATCTCTCGAATCTCTCGAGTCTCTCGAGTCTCTCGGATAATTCGCCGAGGAGGATTTATAATCATTGTGATAGCTCTGATTGGGATAACTTGACTTATTATAGTCGTTTTGGTAGTGATTCGATGACTTCTGATTGTTGTACGGCTTATCATACTTATCCGGCCGCTCGTACCTATCATACTTTTCATATTGCGGCGCTTTGTTCACATTGGCGCGTTGATTGTAATCGTTGTAGTTCTTCGGAGGTTGCGGAGTGTCTGGCAGCTTGTCCTCGAGGAAGTCGAACAGCGAGACTTTGTCGGAAGGCTTCGCCAGCACCACGTCGTCTTTGCCGCCTTTCGGCTCGCGTTTATTGCGTCGCTCCGGCTTGTTGTTTCTATCCCTAGGCTCCCGCACCTCGCGCGGCTCACGATTGTCGCGACTATCGCGAAAATCACGCGCTTCCCGCGGCTCCCGTCGATTTCCATACACATCAACCTGCTCCTTCATCAACGGCTTCGTCCCGCCACCGAAAACCTTCTTCACCGCCCCCGTCGTCGCCTCTGCAATCGCAACATTCCGCTGCAGGTCAAACTCGCTATTCTTCACATCGTCCTTCACAGTTTTATCCTCCAGGGATTTGAAATCCTTCGTCTCTGAACCAGCGATTTTCCTCCCAAAATTCACCCACGCCGGCGGCCCATCCGCATCGGAATCTCCGCGTTTCACATTTGACATGGTTTTGTTCACTTCCCACTTTTCATACATTTGTGCTACCTTGCCACCCAGGACTATGGCCATCTCAGGCTTAAGGAAGAGGTAACCATTCAGCACTGGTGCGTTTTTCAACAGGAGTTTAGTGCCCGGCGCTGTTTTCTGCAGATTTAGCCCGCCAATATTGTCAATTTCAATTGCCTGGCAGTAAGCATGACCATCAGTGAGGTTCAGCTTCAGCATCCTGGGTGCTGCCTGAGAGTCCTCATTGGCTTTAGGTGCTGAGATATTCCTAGTTTTCTGTATTTGCACCACCACATTGTGCACCAGCTTCCTCCCAAGTTGCTCTGCCAATACAGCTTTGCCAATTTCCTTTAAATCAGTCTAAAAAAACAAGTTTAGAACAACTTAAGTAAGAACAACTTTAGTAAGAGCGACAAGTCACTTACATCCAAAGCATTCTGTGTAATTGCTCTCAGATCTTTAAGATTTCCACTCTGAGTGATTAGTTCGAGGCCCTCCGCTGATAAAAACCTAAAGCACACGTTAAGTATTGCAAACTTTTCAGGCAAACGTTGATTTTGTTCTCACCATCCTTGCGCGGACATCTTCTCATCGATTTTCTCCAAATTTACGGCGCTCATTTTATGCGAAAATTCGTCAGTTGGCTAACTGAAGTGCTATGCGTATAATTATGTACAAAAGAAACAGTTACGCGCTTTGCGGCGTGCGAAATTTTACTTAATCAACATTTTATCTCGCTTGATTCTTAATTTAACTATTCATCAGCGGGTTTGTTGATATATGCAACCGGAATGCCATCATTTTCATTTCACATTTTGACGCTTTGGTGATATTTATGGAAGCTGGAAGCACCAAAAGCCAGGGACGTAATCAAAAATATTTTAAACAAAATTCAAATTTACAGTAAATGATCATCACAACTGCAGAAATAGAAAAAATTTGGTCAAGAGCACGAAAGCAAATGTTGGTTTGTTTTGGCACAGTTTTAGCAACAAATTAATGCAGTTTCACATTATTTTTGTGTTGAAAACTATAGTTTGTTTTTGCCACACTCAGTATAAATAACTTTGCTAACGTCACTTTTAAGTTGGCAGCACTGTGCTTAGTTACTTTTCTTCCTGCTGCCGTGTGTCAGTCAGCAACAGCAAGTACATTTAAGATCTCGCAATACCTTTCGATATTGTGCGATAAAAACAATATGTTGCGGTGAATCCCAGTAGCCCGTTAGAAAATATTTCTAATAATTTATATCACATACTGTGCGAACTGCCACGGTGTATTAACTTAAAACCAGAAGTGTATTCTCCCTGGAAACCGTATTAACCTCGAAATGGCGAACTTGCCGGAGCGAATTCTCCAGGAATTATCGCAGAAACAGCCGCTCAACACTCTCGAACTCGCGCAAAAGTTCAAGGAAGACCACCAGAAGATAATCGGCGCGTTGAAAAGCATCCAGGCGAATGGCGAACTCGTCACTGCAGAGGTAATCAGCAGCACATCATTGGAACTCACCCCAGAAGGATTGGAAGTTGCTGAAACAGGCAGTCATGAAGCCAAGATCTTCAACCTCATCCCAGAGTTCGGTATTCTGCAGTCAGAGCTGATGAAACTCCCCAATGCAAAGGTGGGCTTTGCCAAGGCGATGTCCTCTGGGTGGATCCAAGTGGACAAGTCCAAAGGCCCTCCCTTGGTGAAGAAGAAGCAAACAAGCATTGAAGATGTGGTCAAGTCACATCTCATGGGGATTCACTCTGGGCAATATGCTGACATCCCAGATGTCAAGCTCCAAGAGTACAAGAAGAGGAAGCTCACCCAGCAAGCAGTAGTGAAGAGTTTTGACCTCTCCAAGGGGCCAGACTTCAGTTTGACCTTGAGCAAACTTGAAACAGACCTCACCTCTGAGATGCTGCTTTCAGGCAGCTGGAAAACGCTAAAATTCAAGGACTACAACTTGAATGCATTGGGCAGTCAGCTAGAGTGTGGGTATTTGCATCCCCTGCTGAAGGTGCGCTCGGAGTTCAGGCAGATCTTCCTCGAGATGGGTTTCTCCGAGATGCCGACGAATAACTACATCGAGAACTCGTTCTGGAACTTTGACGCGCTGTTCCAGCCGCAGCAGCATCCAGCGCGTGACGCGCACGATACTTTCTTCATCTCCAATCCGCAGAGTAGCACCAAATTTCCGGAGGAGTATCTGGAAAAGGTGAAGAACGTGCATAGCAAAGGGGGATATGGATCACTAGGGTATGGCTATGATTGGAAGCTTGAAGATGCGCAGAAGAACCTACTGCGGACCCACACAACAGCCGTCTCTGCCCGCATGCTCTACGCCCTGGCGCAGCAAAAAGAATTCACCCCCTCGAAGTTCTTCAGCATCGATCGCGTATTCCGCAATGAGACCCTCGATGCGACGCACCTCGCCGAGTTTCAGCAGGTCGAGGGCGTTATCGCCGATTATAACCTGACCCTTGGGGACCTCATCGGAGTCTTCACCGAATTCTTCAGGAAGTTGGGTCTCACCCAGCTAGAGTTCAAACCTGCCTACAACCCATACACGGAGCCAAGCATGGAAATCTTCTGCTTCCATCCAGGGCTCAATAAAGTGATCGAAATTGGTAATTCGGGGATTTTCCGACCTGAAATGTTGCTCCCGATGGGTTTGCCTGAAGATATCCGGGTTATTGCATGGGGTTTGAGCTTGGAGAGGCCCACAATGATTAAGTTTGGGTACAACAATATTAGGGATTTGGTGGGGCCCAAGGTGGACCTGCAAATGGTGCAGAACTCTCCCGTCTGCAGGCTGGATAAATAAATTTGTTCTCTGCCAGTTTGGAATATTTAAACCAGTTTATTGCATTGAAGATTGAAATATTTGAAATATAATTTATAAACACTGTATAATGAATATGATGATATAATCAGGTTGGGCAGCTGGCTAGGGAGCACTGCTAGGTGGAACTGAGAGAAGAGAGAAAATATGTTGAAATTTGCTGGGGAATGAATAAATATTGCAAATACCTGAAACCAGCTCTCCTTTGTCATTTTTTACAACAGTCTGACCTGTGAGTTGATGTTTGTAACATTTTAGTAGCTTTATATTTGTACTCATTTTGTTGATTTCTTGTGCAATCTTGCTACATTCTTCTTTCATGTTGTTCTGGAAAAGGAATATTTTGTGATCAGTTGTGTGTCTGTTGATTATTTCAAATTTACAAACCATGTGCTCAGTTATATCTGCAATGTGAATTTGTTCATAATTCGTTTTTATAGAGCTTAATATCTTGTCCAATTTCTTCGTGGCTTCGTCTATTGGTGCTTCCTCTAATTCTCGAGCCATTTTCGTTTTTAAAAAATCAGAAATGTTAAACCTAAACCGTTAAATGATGTATGGGTTTCGATTGGGTTTGGATATTTATAGGTTATGATCCGTAAATTCTGTTTTTCCGTTAGTCGACAGGTGCTGCCATCGAGTTGGCAGCGCGGCGAATTTTGGAACTAAGTGAACTAAGTTTCAAACCTCCGTCGCTTGTCATCTTTCTTTAACAAACATTTCCAGCCGTTTCCAGCGTTTGTTTGCATCGGCGCGACGAGGACAGCGGCCAGCGCGATGTAACGTTGAGCAATCCCAGCGTGTGGCGCTTCTGCACGGCGCGACACGGCGCGTTCGGGCATTTCTGATTTTCTGATTCAGTTCAGCCGAGTTCAGCCTGCGGAAACGGTGTACGGTACGGACGGTGCGCACGCTGTGTGCACATACCCACCTCGTGAAGGTTCGCAGCGAAATACCGGGGCCGACGTGTGTTTGTTTTGCGGAGCTCTCGCAGCGGCAATTTAGTGGCGGCCTGGCGGGCGGTTACGCAATTTGGGATACACAGTACGCGCGCAGAGGAGCCACGAGACGCCCATTGGGATTAATTCAGGCATCAGGCCCGCCGGATTGGGATTTTGTGCGCTACGACGACGACGAGGAAGCGGGAAGGCAGCCGGGCGCGCAGCGTAAATAGGTGAGCGTGCGCCAATATTTTACAAAGCGAAACGTGCGAAACCCAAACACCATCAACATGGGACATCTTGTCATCCCCATAAATAGCAGCTTTTGTTTTTGTGCAGTCGCGCTGTGATCTTATTGGCTGATGGTGGTGGCCTGGTGGCGAGTGGCAAGGCGCGCAGAGAGAATCCATTTTGTGTGGCCGTGGTTGAATTAAAAGGGCTTTAGAACGCGTGTTTTTTCTGGTCATGCGTGTCGGTGTATTGACGGCGCGCGGTGCGGCCGGTTGGGACTCGGCAGACGCGATGCGCGCTTACGCCCACTTGCTCCTTGGCTCCAACCACCGATCCTGCTGTGTGCGCTGCATGCTGCACAAGTGCAAGCCTGCGCGACCCGGGAGTAAGCACAACCTGTGCCACGGCTGACTACGGCGCGTTCGTATCGTCGCGCGATGGCATACGCGCACTGTTCAGCCGAGTGACAACACTGAACTGAACGTCCTCTGGCACGGTAATCGCGTGGTTTGGACCGTCGCACGGTCGCACAGCAACTAGAAAACTTGCCAAGGTCGTCAGTCACTTTTCGGGCACCTGTAGGAACACACCAACAGCACTATAGTATAAATTTAGAAACTTCCATTCCCCATTCGTAATGGTGAGTTCAGGCAAATTAAAATATACTGGGTGTAAAGGGTACAAAACGATATAAACATTTTATTTTCAAGGTCAAATCGCCCGTAGTGAATTTGGATGTTGATAGGTTGATTGAAACAAATCTTAAGTTTTGCCTGAACTCTTCATAACTTGTTATATTGGAATGTAAATACTTTATCAGATCTGAATGCGAAAATTAGTTATTATTTGTTCATATGACTTGTTACCTTCTGGGGCATATACTCGATACTTGTACATAATGCCATTATTAATAATATCAATAATATTACTGATAATACATATCACCAAGAGTACAACTGTAAGTACAATAGGCAATTAACATTTTGTAACATTGGTAACATCAACATTACTATGAACGTAGCGATGCAAAAGTAGGGCGCATTCAAACGAAGCGATAAGTGATAACGCAACGTAGATTTGTTGTGAAGGTCGACACGCGTCAGGCGTCAATTTCGCGCAGAACGGCAGGAATATCAGCTTATCAACATTGCGATGGATTGAGTGTGCTTCACTGCTGCATGCAAACGGGCGTAATATCAATTATGTTGTGGTTGTCCAATAGCCGGTGGCCCTGCCCGGTGACATTGACATGTCTGCAAACAGCACGCTGGGTCCTGGGTGTGGGTGAGTGGGTCTGGATGCAATAACAACAAATTGTGTACGGGTTAGTGAAGAAGTGTATACATTATACGCATCGATTAAACTCGGAGCTTCACTTGCAGTTGCACATCAAATATTCATGAGTTCATGACTATCATGACTATCATATCATGACCATCATGATCATGACTCAATGAGTCATTGAAACATATCTATTTATATTTTTGAGTTGCATATTGTAAAATTGAATACTTTTGCTTTTCGAAAATGTATAGGGGAAAGTTGCGGTAGTCGTATACCATTGTATCTTCCAAGGAACGATCTAGCAGGAGTAGCGGAGCGTAAGCGTTGGTTTCTATTGGCTGCACCCCTTATATGCATTATCCCTTCAAGGGTAGCTGCATGAGCAGCACCAGGCTTGCTGCATTACTGCAGTTCGTGCACACTTATTCCTTGAGGACTTACACCTGCATCTTGCGTTCAAGTAGCACATGTTTAACGCTTCATTCTATGATATGTACGATTGGAAACAACAATCTGTTGAATAAAGTCGACATAAATTTATAAATGTTCTGGGGATCGAACCCAGGATCTTCTGATCTACACTACCAAGTGCTAGACAGATGTGCCACCGAGCGGGTGTTACTCGGTTACTTATTTTCACAGGTTTATGAGTAAGCGTCAAATTGAAATGTTGCCACGATTTTTTACAAATCAGGAAATGAATATTGAAAATCCCACTGAATATTATTCATTTTTTAATTCGCAAAAATTCGTTTTTCTTCCCAATTCTAATGCTACTATGAGGATAGAAGATTAGTGCACCACGAAAAACCATATTTCGTAGTTTTAAACGTGTTTATTTTCGCAACCCGATCGATTTTTAGTTAGAACGTGAATTTTTGCAGTAAAAAATTAATTAAGTTTTTGTTGTTCTGAAAGAATCATTTCATTAATTTCTGTACCACGAATCGTAAATTACGCACTAAAACCAAACTTTTGAAACTTGAAAACGTGTTTATTAGCGCTTAAACGTTCAATTTTGATGATTTCTCAAAATAAAATATTTTATATCTTACCCAACGGAACGTTAGTGCACAACGAAAAATCTTATTTCGTAGTTTTAAACGTGTTTATTTTCGCTAAACAGATCGATTTTGCTCTAGAACGTGTATTTTTTAGTAGAAATTTTTCTGTGCTAGGAGCATGTCGTTGTCACTGATTTAGTCAGAAGTGGTACGAATGATACTACTTTCCCCTAGGCCCCAAAGTATAAAAATGTTAAACATCACCCGATGTTTTTTTTTTGCGTTTCATCGACCACGAGTATGCAAATGTCATTGAAATAGCGAAATAACTTGCGTCCTGTGTAATGAACCATCGTTTATGTTGTGCATGGTTTTCGAACGCTGTTTTTATTGTTTTTGTTGTAATAGCCTGGTAGTTTTTTAATCGTTTAGCAAAAAGTTTTGTTCGCATGTCGCACGTGTCGACGTGTCATATGCTGGTTCATTCTTCAATTATTCAACAATTTGTGTGCATAGGTTTGGTTCTATCATTATTATCAGCCAAGTACCAAATTAATAATTAATAGCATAAGAGATTAACCTCAGTGACTCCGTTACTGCCGGATGTCGTAGACTTCGTCTACATTTTTAAATAATCATTTTACAAAACTTAATTCCCATGCATAGCAACGATACAGCTCACCAACAACC